>VWZL01005842.1:1307930-1330587 GCA_013396915.1 Stercorarius parasiticus
TTATTCCTCTTTGCTCAGCATTGGTAAAACCACATCTGGAATACTGTGGTCACAAGAAAGATGTTGATAATCTGGAGTGAGTCCAGCGGAGGCCACCAGGATGGCAGGGGGCTGGAGCATGTGCCCGGTGAAGAGAGGCTGGAGAATGAGAGAGACCTACTTTCTGCAAGGAGCTTATAGAGAGACAGAGCCAGGCCCTTTGCTGATGTACACAGCAGGAGCATGAGAGACAACAGTCATAAATTGAAAGAAAGATTTCAATGTGACCTAAGAAAAAAAATTCCGTGGTGAGGACAGCTGGGCACTGGAGCAGGCACTGCCCAGAGGGGTTGTGCAGTCTCCACCCATGAAGATTTTTGAGACCCGACAGGACAAAGACTTGAGCAACCTCGCCTGAATTCAGTGTCGACCTTGCTTTGATGGGGAGATTGGACTAGAGACCTCCTGAGGTCTGAGTCTGTGATGCTGCGACTGACTCCAGGCCTAAAATTTGGAGCGGTGGTTTTCCTTGGGGTGTGTTTTATTCACTTAAAAAGCCTGCGGTTGGTACCAAGCACAGCACAGCTGTTCTCGATACCGTTTCATGTCTAGTTGCTCCACTGCTCCTTGTGGGCAGGTCTTGGTCTTATGGGAATCACCAGACCATGTAGGGCTTGATAGTGAACCAAGACCATCTTATGAGATGGAAGAAAAGGATTCCTTGGGACAGAGGAAGAGGCCACACCAGGCTGATGGACATCATCTTGCCATGAAGAATTCGAGAAGCATCAGCAGCTGGGAGCTGTTTCTTACGAAGTGCGCTTCTGGCTTTCCCAGACCCTGTGAGGTTTTTTTTGGCAGAGAGAGATGCCTGGAAACTGGAGATGAAGAGAATATTTCTCATGAGGTTGTGTCTCTTCTCAGTCATGGGCGGAATGTGGAGAGGTTGGAATATGAGCAGCAGAGGGAGCTTTGGGACTGGAATACACCGAAATCTGCAGCAGTGTTTGGCCTTGTATGGGAGCAAGCCTTGTGAGACAGAAGAGGAAAGGACACTGAGGCAGGTGTAGGCTTTTTTTTTCCTGTAGCATCCACTGATTTACACTGGTTTTAAATGGAGAATCTTGTCCTCCTCCTTGGTGGAAAGATATGTCTCTCGCAAGTACTTTTCTCCCCCTAACAATTCCCCTTTTTCCTTTGTGGGTATGTTTTTCAGGCATTGCTGAAATGTCTGTGACAGCTTCTGGAAATTGAGCTGTAGGTAACTAGCTTTTAATCTTCCTATAGAGGAGCCTCACAATTAGCTCTGCTCTCTATAAATTCCCTCCAGTTTGGTGGCACTGCTTGGCTGCAGAGACACCGGGGGAAGAGTAGTGTATTTCGGGAGTGCTGTTATCAGACCTATTGGTGAGAGATCTACCTCTCTTCTCAATGCCATGATGCTGTGGCACATGCAGGTATACATCTCACTGGCTTTTTGCTGCTCCCATATTGCAAACTATTTATAATTCCTAATTTGTTGCCTTTTTACAGTGATCCATTTTTTTCCCATGATCGCTTTATGCAGCGTTCATTTCCCTAGCTGCTAAGATTGAATTCAGAGATCTGAGCGTCCTTCTAAAGCTGGTTTATGAGGAAATGTATGTTTTTCTGGACTATCATGAGCAGCAAGAGCATCTGAAGGAAGCTGAGATTGATTTAATTGCAAGTGCTAGCAGGATGAAAAAGCGTGCAGTGCCAGCTCAGAGATCCGAGTTGGATCTTGCTGGGAATAGGAAATCCCTGTTGCTCACGCTGATGATTCAGCCCAGGTTCATCAACCACCGGCACCAAAGCTACTTGTCAGCAGTATAATCCAGCCATTTCTCGGTGTGCAAAGACTCCTCCTCGCTTCAGAGGCAGAGGGAAAGGAAGATGATGTGTTTTCGTCACTTACGGTGTACAAAAAACATAGAAGATTTTCTAAAGATCTGCAGTATATTAGCAAGTAAGGCAACGTGGTGCAGCAGCAGAGACCTGTTGGAGATTAAGCCACCACGGAGCTCTTTTCAGGCACTGTGCTTTGACTCACACCTCTCCTCCTCACCAACTCGTGTTTGAAGCTTCTGCGTTTTCTGGAAGAAATCATTTCACAAGTGCAGGGCAAGCCACGTTTGCAGATTATACCCACCACCTGAAGATGAGATAGTTCCCTGTCCTGCTGATTGCCTTCTCATGGTGGCCCTGCCTTTTTCAGCAGCCGCGGAAGTCTGTTTTGACTCTCTTGTTACCATTGGTTCCCATAGGCAAGGGAGACTCTTCCTGGTTTGTCTCCCCTGCGACTCTTCTATTATTTCTGAGTCTTTTTGATGCTGTCATCCTCTCCCTATTTAGTACCGTCTGCAGATTTAATTTCCTTGCTGTTTGCATCATCTCTCAGGTTGCTAATGAAGATGTTAGTGGCACCCTGCTGGTATTTTTCTATCATTATCCTCATTTAATGTATTATTTTACCCTTGTGCTCAAAAAACAACATCAAGTGACGATGCCCTGTTTCACCGTCTGCTGCACTGGCAGACTCAGACCACGTCCCGGCCCCGAGAGATTGCATTATTATTAGGGACTGGTTATTTATCTGCATTATTTATCTGTAAGATGGCCTTGCGTCACCCCTTCAGAGGGGTCAGTCTCACAGCTCTGCCCTGCGTACAGTTTTTGAAGACTGATTGAGGTTGTTGAAGTGGTTTGCAGATCTGCAAGAGCCATGCGAGAAGTGATGACAGAACAGGATCTTGTTACGCAGTAGCTGGCAGGGAGCAGAGGAAGAGCAGAGCAGAGATGTCCTTGTGATTAAAATCAGCATCACGTCAGATGACATTGCCCTAACCCCAGTTGTGCTACTTATTGCATGAACTAGTTAAATCCGTTCCTCTGGGTCTCCTTCCCACATGGAAAATAAAGCAGTGCTTCCCCGTCAGACGTTATATATGCCTAACGTTACTGCTCAAAGCTGGGATCTTTGGATGGAAGCTGCTCTAGGAGCAGAAGTTACTATCACGTAGGGAAGTCCACCCCAGGTACCAAGTGTCCCCTGCTTTGTTCACAGGGGCCTGAAGCAAAAGCTGCTTTCTGAACTCAGCCCCGCTGCTGCAGGCGGGTGGTTGGCTGGTGCCTGGAGCTCCCTCTGCACGGCTGTTATATCTCAGTATTTCCAGTTGAGCTTTGCACATCTTACACCTCCTCGGAGTGCGTTCTGGGCTCATTTCCTTCTCTTCATGGCAGCCACCCAAAAAGCCTTGGTCAAGACCAGAATGATCCCTTTGTTATGCTTTTTGTCGCTAAAGGTGACCTGGAAACTTTTTTTTTCCCCCCCCATTGAGATCTGAGCATTGATGACGGCTTTTCCTTGCGCTGGGGCTGACGTCACCGACACCTTGAGCAGAGCAAGGAGCTGCCTTTCTTTTCCTGCATGAGGTGTCGGTGACTTCAGCAGCACTCGCTGGGGAAACATGGGATGGTGCAGGCAGGGCTTGGCCAGAGTCTAAAGCAAGCAGGGAACTGTTTACATTTATGCCGGTTTAATGTGCTCTGAAGTCCATGTTCATTTTGCTAATGTCTTTGATCCAAGAGACTATTACTTTAACTGGAAAAAGAACATTTCCGCTGCTGTTATTTTAGTAGTTGATAGGTGTGTTTGGACTTACTTAGAATGCAAGCTTGCACACATGCTGCTATCTACATGTAGCTATTATCTCGGGTTGAAATATTGGGTAATTATCTTTGACGGGAGTAAAGTGTTTATTTTTCATTTGTAGGTGATCGCTTAGTGTCCTAAATCTGCACAAGGGAACATGTCTGAGCTATTTTTGGGCCACGAGATTGCAACTATCATTTAAATAGGCTCCATCTTTCCTTCTCAGGAAATTTGTGTTTAATCTCTTGCCCTCCTCTTGCCTCCCCGGTGAAAATAACAGCAAAAAAATGAGACTTGGACACCAAGCATACAGGACACGCTTTAAATTCTCAAAGAACAGTGAAGAAGAAGGGTAGAAATTGCCTATATTTAGATTCCAGAAGGTGCCTGTTTAGATTATCTCCAAATAAAGGAACAATAGCCCAGTGGTAATATTTTCCTAAGAAAGAAGTTAATGAGAGGAAGAAACACAAACGTATACATTGACGTCTACTTTGAAGAACAGTATAAATACGTAGAGACTTTTTACGAGGACCTTCTCCCCGAAGTAAAGGTTTCCTAGTGCAGGCTCAGAGCGAGACAAATGCTGGTTTGTGCGATGCTGTGGCTGTCCTGGCACCTTCGCTCACCCCCCACCAGCGGGATATTTACCTTCTCATTCCTGAGGTTTAGTTATTGCACCTCTACCAATGAATGATTTTTAGCAGGGGTTTGAAGGCTAGATCAGATATCCTTCCTTCTGCAGCAATCTCGGTGACTGTTAGTGATTGCAACCAATGAAAGGCCTTTGAACTTTATAGGTCCCCAAATTCTCCTAAGCTGAATTAGTCTTTTGCGTGTAGCCTGATGCCAGATCAAGAAGTATTAGGCACTGGTCTGGCTTGTGGCTGATGCATCTCTTTATTCGGTTTCTCACCGCATAAAGCCCCCCTGGTTTGTGGTTCTAGGAGCAGAGTGGAGCAGGCGTGCAGCTGGTTTGGATTATAGACGGTAAGAGATGGGGGAGTTTTCTCTTATGTGAAGTGCTTTGGTTTTCATCAGAGACTCTTCTAAGGCTCCAGCTGCCTTGCATAAGCCAGCAGGTTTACTGAGGCCACTGCTCAGTCTGTTAAGATGAAGGAGAGATTGTCACTTGATGATGATTAATTTAGGAATGCATTAACATGCCAAAGAAATCGAATGATAGAGGCTAGCTTGCCCTCTCCTCTGGTTTCCTAGACCCTAGGGAAAAAATGAAGCCAAGGCTGAAGCATATGACTTAATTAATGATGACTGTGGACTTAGCCTCTGCTACCATTTCAGCAAACTAGGCAGTGATGTGGGTTTTTTTTTTTCCTCCTTTCAGATGTGGTCACTGATACTTGCCGCCTTCTTGGTGTTTGGTGTTTTATTTAATGCTAAAACCAAGAGTTAGATAAAATTGACCTCAGGCCTGGCTGCTGCTCAGGTGCCCCACGCTCTCACCGTCCGGTTGTAGCTCCATCAGGTTGAGCTGTGACCACCCCTTAGGTGGTGACCCCAAATAACAGAGGAGCTGGCAGCTACAGAGTATGACCGCTGCGGTAAATGTACGAGTGCCCAAGGACTTTGCTTGCTTAAGCTTTCCTCGGCCTGTCATCAATTTCATAACCCCGGACAGACTGGTCGCTCAGATGTGTATCCTGGTTCTGCCAAACGTTGGGCTGTGAGAAATACCATCACATTGGAGGGACTGAATCAATAGCTGGAAGCAGCCGCCGGCGTCACGCCTCCTCAGGGAGTAGCAGCAAGGGTCAGCGCGGGGAGTGGTGGCTGCTGAAGTAAACCAGGGCAGGGATGCAGATGCCTTATCTGCGCAGGGCTGTGTTCACCAAAGTTAGGTTTTCTTCCCAAAGTTCAGCTGATCTCGGTCAACTGCTGCGCTCGGCTGCGCCGTTTTTACCCCTTTGCTTTGCAACTTTGATTTACGAACGGACTTTATGAAGCTGGCTGGTGCTGTTTGGCCGTATCTGGCAGGGTGCAGGCGCTCTGAGCTGCTTGAGCCAGAAGCAGGTGCCCTGGTTTCCTGTCATCTCCTCCTCCCCGTCGCCTCTTTCCTCCTCCTTGCCAGGTCTCATCCGACAGCGCGGGCGGTGGGTCTGCATTGCAGCTGAGGTTAGCCTTGCCTCCACTGTCCCTTGGCACAGGAGGATGCAAACGGCTCTTTCATTTGAGCCTAGTACACTACCGAATATTTTTCCAAGTCCACCCAGTTTCCCCCGACGGTTGTCAGGCGCTCTGTAAACATCTCAAGCCCTTTTTGTGCTGCTTGTAGGGTTTACCATGGGCGGGTGTTTTCTCAGGCTGGGATTTGAGCCGCAGAAGGGTGTTGGTGGCTGTAGGTCCTGCAACGCCAGTTCGGGAAGAGCAGAGGGGGTGCAGCGTGTGCCGTGTTTGCTGGCAATGCCAAGTCCTCCAGGTCTCCTTGCAGGCCGTAGCCCTGGCAGACTGCTCAGCATTTTAAAATCCGTGTGCACCAGCACGAGTTTGAATATTAAATCTACATTTTAAAGTCCTGTGATTACTTACTATGTTTTAATTGCTTCCCCTGCCCTTTGAATCAAAGTACAGCTTGTGGTGTAGGAGCACGACGAGAGCCGGGCTTGAGGCTGGGAGGCGGAGAACACCCACCGGATGGATCCGACCGGCTGGGGGAAGGATCCTGCGGTGATCCCAGCCTGCTGCGTCTGGATCTGGTTGCGTACTAGCTAAGCATGCGAGAGGCAGAGCGGGCAAGGAGTGACAGGCATCGTTGTGGGAAGAAGGGGAAAGGAAGGCAGGCTAGCAAAATGCCTCGCACATCCTCATGAAGGGAGCCTATGCCAGAACATGATCTGCCAGCAGCAGATGTAAACTCTCAAAAACAGCAGGGAGGATGTTGACTGCAACAATGCATCAAGGCTGCGGTTTGTAACCTCAATAGTAAGGCAGTTAACTTTTTTTTTTTTTTAACAAAGACATTTTGATTGCCAAATCCATAACCATTAGCAGCTGTGGTTTCGAGCTGTTCCTTCCTCACACGTTGCAGTCTAGACCTGACAGGCTTTCAAACAAAAGTTTGGCTGCCGGCTTTTGTTTGTGTTTCTTTGCAATCCTGCTTTTTTTCTTTTTACCCATTCTGTTGATTCGGATTGAACATCAGCAGGTATCCCTTTTCTAACCCAGCCTCCGTGGAGCAGCTCCTCTGCATCCATGTGGCCATCTTCTGTGGCCAAGGGCAGCATGTGGAGTTCCTCGGATGCATGTTCGCAAGGCTGCAGTACTGGATGTTTCTGCCTCAGGCTAGAAAATTTGGCATTTCTAGAAAGTTGGATCTGCTTTGGGGTTTCTGTTTAGGAAAATGTTATGTTTCTCACAGGCCAAAGGCTGGTTGGCCTGTGCTAAGGCAGAGGGAACGGGTCCTTAAAAGATGGTGCTTGAAAACATGCTCAAAGTTGAAAGTGTGATGCAAGACCATGTCATGAAGATCAAACCTCAAAGTGAAGCACTTGGTGCTCTGCAAGCTCTTTCCAAAACTGAGTCAGGAGAAGGTGACACAGAGCAGCAGTAAACCTGGATTTCAGGCGATGGCTCCTGTTGCCAGTTGGCCACCCTTGGGCAGACGTGCCCTGGAGCGCTTCGGGGTGAAGGCTGGGTTGGGAGATTGGCTAGGCAATCCCCAGCAGTGAATGTCCTTGTAAAGAGGTGGTGGAGACCAATGCTATTAGAACAAGAGACGGGGAAACGATGCTTCAACACCACTCTCCTTGGAGAAGTGACAAGGACAGATGCCGCTTGGGCACAGCAGTTCTCAAAGGCTGGCCCTGCAAACTGTGAGAAGGGTGGGATTTTTTTTTCCTCTTCATATTAAATAACTCCGACCTGCAGATGGACTGCAGAGCCGATAACTGAGCTTCAAGTGCTGGATCGGTTTTGGCTGCGGCTGCGCTCGGGCAGCTCCGTGGGGTGTCTGCAGGCAGGAACCAGGGTTATTGCTGGTGGTGTTCGAACTGGAACTGGGGAGTTTGCAGCACCCACAACTGGATAAGCATCGTCTCTCTCACTTTTGAGGGCTCCACTTCTCCTGCATCCATATGTCCGTGTTGCAGGCTTGGCGAATGCCCCTCTTTTGCTGTGGCACCCCTGTCGCTTGCCAGAAACTCCTGACTTTCTTTTCCTCTTTGCAAACCACTAAAGAAACATTTTCTAGCTGGATGGTGAGCAATTTCCCTCTGGAGAGGAGGAGAAAATGGCTGTTTAGTAGTTAATTACCTGTTACGTTAGTCTGACAGCTATGAAGCTTATGAGGCGTGAAAGAAGAGCGGATCCACCTTCCCCACAAATCACCAAGAAAACGGGGTGAAAGAAGTTGCGCCCGGCTCCCAGGGGGATGCCTTGCATCCCGCTCCTCTCCCTTGCGCGTGGCCAAGGGGCTTCTCACAACGCCCGGGGAAGAGCCCAGTGCGTGTTTTTGCCTGCTGGGGAAAGCTGATTTATTGCCACTGCTGGTTACCACAGCCCTGCTCTTTCGGAGGGGACGTCTCCGCCAAGATTATTATTTTTTTTTTTTTCCCTTTGAATGCATTTTACGGTGAGCTCTCTTGCCAACACATGGGCTCTGCTTGCTTTTATTCTTTCCAGACAGCGTTGCTTTCCAGCGCTGCCTCTTTTATTTCAAAGCTCTTAGAGAGCAGCGGGGAAATGAAGCCTGGAGCTGGTGTCCTGGCCCAGCGCTGCCTGGCAGAGCGCGCTGTATTTCCCCTGTTGTTCACCGAGCAGGCACGCCAGGAAAATGATTCAACCCTTTCCATTATTAACCTTGCAAAACATCTCAACCACCTCCTTGCCGTTCGGTGCCAGTGCCCCAGGGCCACCCCCCAGCAGCCGTAAGATGGCGAGGATGGTGGCGACCTGATGAAGAACTACAGGTTCCAGCGTGCAATTCTCCGTCACGTTCCAGCTAACCAGGATGTGAGCTGGGGCCGGGCAGTCGCACGCTTGATGGGCAAGAAGAGCGGAGGAGAGCTTAGGCTGCATTGCAGGGCTCTGTAGGCCAGCCTGTGTAAAACGCTGGGGCTGTTCCCACCCGGTGTTAGCATTTGGTCTGCCACCCCACATTTGCTTGTCTCCTTTTGTATCCAGAGACCTTAATAAGAGCGAAAGATGCTCTTGAAAGATTGCTAACGAAGCTGCCGGGGAGTGTTTTGGCTTTGTGCTGTGCAGAGCCGCTGCTCCGTTGCACGCGGTGCCTTTGTTCCTTCCTCAGATGCACCAGAGCAGAGCTCATCTTGTTAGCGATGGTTTGGCACTCCCACCCTGGCATGTTTTTCTTCAGCTCTTTTGATTCCCCTGGCTTTGGTTCATGGTCCTCGGGTTCAAGCAAACGCAGCTTCTCGGGGAGGGGTGAAGAAATCGAGGGGCTCAGGACAGCCCTCCTCCATGTTTTTTTTTTCCAGTGCTGAGATGGAATAGGGATGAGCTTACGGTCCCGAACCCTGCGTTGTTCCTAGCGGTGCTGGGCAAGGCTGCCCAGCCCACACATCCCACTGCAGCATTTACCCAAATGAGGGAAAAAAAAATTTACTTTAACAGATTGGGGGTGGTGGTAGGGGGAAATCAGCAGGATTTTTTTTTTATTCTCTCAAATGTCAGAGAAGGTGGTTTCGTGTCTCTACTGTCTCGGAGCTGGCTTGTCCCCTCCTTTGCTCTTTTGCTGTGGGCTGCGGAGCGGGGAGGCTGGGCAGCTCTGCTGCTATTTCTGGTGGTGATGAGCTGGTGATGGGAGACACCAGTGATGGTGAAAACAAAGTGTAGGGAACATTCATTAGCAATTATCCCTGCCTGCAGCTTGATTGGGGTGGCTGTTGGGGACATCTGATAGCCAGTTAATGTATGTTCGAAGTGCCGGCTCCAGCGAGAGGGCAAATCTGGTGGTTGGTTTTCGGAGGAGCCCAGCGCTCAGCTCCCATTTGCAGCTTGTGCTCAGACGCTACATTTAACCACGAGCTCTTTCTGCCTGTGTTAAGCTGCCTTGAGATCTGCTNCTTACAAACCTGTTAGCAGCAAATTGAAGCCCGACTGGTGCAGTCGCAGAGATGGGATGAGCAAGGAGGGTGGTGGTTGCACAGACGCCGGTGTGTGGAGAGCCTACATGGGGTTTTCGACTGTGCGAAGCAGTGGGCTGGAGCAGCAGTTGGTAAAGCCCTGCCGGCTGTTCGCAGCCCACGGAGCCCACCGTCCTCCCAACTGCCTCGTCGCAAGCCTGCTACGAGGTGGCAGAAGGTCTGAAAGGAGGCTGAATAATTTTTTTTTTTTACTCTGTAGTTACATTGCATAACCCCTCTCTTTCGAGCTTTCCTGCTCATCCGCAGGATTGGAGGAGGGTGAGTTTTCTCCCTCTTGAGGGACAGCTTGGCCTCTGGACTTTATTTGCTGTAGAGGGCCCTTTTAGCCACCTTCTCCTAAATGATGAGTTGGTTCCTGCTAGAGGCAATGTCAAAGCCCGGAGTACTGGCACCTGTCTCATTTATACCCTCAAGATTATAACGATGAGTGCCGTTGAAATTAGGAACATCCCCCATCAGACTCCTGGCTGGGTTTGATTCTCTTGTAGAGAGGGAGCGTCATTTCCCTCTAAATTGACCTTTTATTTAAAAAATTGCTGTTGCAGATCCTCTTTACTGGGGATATGCTCTCTCTTCTCTCTCTGGCACACTAGACGCGGCTTTTAGGCTTTTACTACAAGCCTCAGGTTTGCTGAAGCGCTGATGGGCAGTGGCCGCTGTCTGTGGGGTATAGCAGGTGGCAGTAAATTTGTTCTCTGTCTCCTAAACTTACTGCGTTGCAGACTAGAGTGACTCGACTGATGTCTTACAGCAGAAATATTGAGAAATGAGCATTTTACTTGTTAGGTACTTGAGCAGCTTTGCAAAATGTAACAGAGGTGATTGTGTTTAGTATCTTGCTGGCAGCGTCTCCTCTGAGAGTGTAAGTCAGCTGAATAGTTGCCAATAGGAGAAGCATCTTTGGTGCGGGGCAGGTAGGTACCGATGTCCTAATGCTGAGCTCAGCTGCAGAAAGAGCCATAGAGACGGAGGAGTGCCACCGTTCAGCCACGCTGCCTGTCCTGATCCTGATGATGACGGGATGAGATAGTGTAGATACAGTCCATAGGTGTCTACAGGCGGCGTTGCTCATAGTGATCATGTGTGACATCGAGAGTGAGTGCTGTTTAGGGGGCTGAATAGCAACAGGGAGAGGTTTTGGGTAGGAAATAGTAACAGCTCTGGTGACCTCTGGGAAAGAGGTCTATGGAGGTGGTTTCTAAACAGGTTAAAAATTGGCAGCTAGTTACAGGTGCGCTGGGGAGAGGCTTGGTCCTAGTGATGTGGTGTGTGGCAAAAGCACATCTGACTGTTTCTCTGGTCAGTTTGTAACAAGAGATGCAGCCAGCACATCTAACCGAGGAGTCTCGGTTCCTGCTGGCCCCCGGCCACACGCTCCTACCATTCACTGCTTCACCGGCCCCTTCTTTTGAGCAGTTCAGCCCGTTAACCCAGCAGAAAACTGACTTTACCCAAAAGCTCCCTAAATTTCTGCAGGATGAATGAGCTGAATTGACTTGTGGAAGGGACCAGGGGAAGAGTGGAGCCATTGGGTTGGCCCAGCCCCAGCTTCTCCGCCTGGGAGCATCTTGTCTCTAGGCAGAGAAAAGGATTACAGCTCTTTCTCAGCTCCGGCAGGCAGGAATATTCTGCTTTTGTTGTTCACCAGGATGGGATAAGGGGTTTCTGGGGTAGGTACAATAGGAACCCTTAAATGTAGTGGCTTGACGAGGGGCTCCTTCCCTGCCTCCTGGGAGTGAGAATCCAGAGGAAGGACCGAGGCTTTTAAAATGCAGGACACGGACAGATTTGGCACACGTACAGAAACGTACCCTGGGAGCAAAGATGAAAGGCTGCGCCGTGGAAGCGTAAACCCAAGTCACAGCTGTGGCATCTGCCTTGGCCTTGGGATCAGATTGAGCTGGAAGCTTTTGGAGCTGAAGGTTTGATCCTGGTTTCGGATGAAAGCTGTCAGTGGAGAAACCAACCTGGCGGCTGTTTTCACTGCTAACACCAGGGTACCCGTTACAGGGATAGTCCTTATGTGAGGGCCTGTAAGGTGCGTGAAGGGGGACATGGTGATGTCCAGGTCCACCTAGGAGATGACAGCTGAGGAGATTTGGGAAACAGCTGTACTCCAGGCAGCAAGACCTCTAATGGCACACTGATCCTGGACACGTAACCTGGCTGAACCACGTGTAGTAGAGTGGGGATGAACCACCTCTGCGACAGCTCGGGATGGTGACTTATGCCCCACTGCTTTATGGTGTGACCTTCAGAGGCTGTGCTAGCGTGGGTAAGTCAGGTCCTCTGGCTACGGAGGGGCCACCAGTCACCCGCGTGATCCCGAGAGCGATAAAGTGGCGCCAGCATTTCGCACTCACCAGGCCTTGGCCAGGAATATTCGCATTGGCTCTTTCTAACCTTCCAAGATCCTCCTTCCCTGCAGATGGGAAATCAAAATCCTTGGCATCGCTGTGGAGTGGTGGAAGCAAGTCAAGTAACGTGGTTCAGCCAAAAAAAGAAAGAGGAAGAAACCTGTCCAACCCGGATCGGTACAGCAGGGCATCCGCATGCGATGCAGATCAGTGCGGCTCTTTCTCCCCTGGCACGGGTGTTGTACAGAGCAGCTAAGTGCACGTACATCTTGCTCTATTGCTCGGTGAACAGCTCTTACACACTGTTGTAAAATGAGAGGGGTTGGAAATGCTTTCCCCGGTTGATCCAATCCCAGTGTTGGGCTTCTGTAAATCTCCCTTAACCGCTGGCAATGCTGCCAAACCCCGCTACGGCACAGGGAGAGCGGCTTGCTCCCTGCTCCCCTTTTCGTGCCCAGCTGTTCCAGGGCAAATCCAAACTCATCTTGGCAGGTTGGTGAGAGCTTTTCAAACACTCAGCCTAGGAGTCATTTGTTAGGAACAAATGGGGGATTTGCCAGGACACGCTGCTCCATCTGGTCTGGCATCCTGTCCCCTACAGCAGCCTTGACGGATCTGCTTGAGGAAGGCAGTGGAGCAAGAAAAAAAAAAAGGCAGCACTTTTCCCATGGAAGGAAAACCACTTCCGCACTCTGTTTGAACCGGGTTTTCTGGGCTGGAGCACCTTCATAGCACGCCCAGTGCCTCTGTGCCTGTCAGCGCAAGGTCTGCAGCTAATGGAGAATCTGAAGCGATGGTATATACATTTTTCATTACTGTTCTGCAATTCACTTCTGAACAGCAGTGAGGCTGAGCTGCATCCAGATAGGACTTTGGTACATTTCCTCGCTGAGAGGATTTTTTTTCTTCTCCTTTTCCCCCTGTGGTTAATGAGAGAAACGATCTGTTCATACTCTACTTGTAAAATTCGCCCGTATCTTCATCACAATGAAACCTCTCCGCAGACTGTGCGCACAGCCAGCCCCGCGTGGAGACAGCTGGCTTCTCCGAGCCATCGACCTGGCATGTTGCAACTGTTTTTTCTGCCGCTCGCCCTTTAGGTGCAGACACATCTCAAGGGCTGTGTGTCCCACAGCAGGACACTGCACAGTTTCCAAATCTCAAAGTCTTGGTGTTTGGGCTGAGCTTTGTGGGGAAGAGATGGGGATGTGTCCGTAGCTGGGACAGCTGCTTCAGTAGAAGAGGTGGCCACCCTTCTGCTGGTCATCATCTTGTTGGGTTGGCCAAGCTGTTTTGGTTGAGGTGCTGGTGTGCTGCTCGTGACTGCCTGAGGTTTAGCGGAGTTACCCACAGCCCCGATCAGCTGAACCCGGGAATGCTTTGGGCTGAAAATCCGTCCCATGCTTGTCCCAGCACAAAGCAGGCAGCGAGCAGGCAAGCTTGGGAGGGCAGGGCCCCCGACCGCCTCTTTATCGACACCCCATGCTTTAGATCAGTGAAACCACACCTTTTAGACAGTGAAACACAGGTCGGTGCTAAAGGGGGCTGAAAAGGGTTAGGGAGCGCTCAGGGAAGCGGCTCAGTGAGCAGATCTGGAAAGGGAGCAAGCTGTGACAGAGGGGCGATGGGAAGAGGCTTAGCGAGGGGCTCGCTTTGATTAAGACCCAAACCTGCAATTGGTTGTTTTTTTCTTTTTTTTTTTCATTAAAAGTTCTTGAACTGGTTTAGTCTGAGCTGCTACAGCCTAGCTATAACCCATCTCTTAAATTTCTCTGGTCCCGATTGCTGAGCTCTTTTCACACCCACGGCAGTCGGTCTGACTCTGTTTTGTGTGCGTGTCTGTGTTTTGCAGTATCCGGATCTGAGCCAGGAGTCTGGGTCTCCATTTGTCTTTATCTGCACTAATCCCCAGGAGATGGTTGTGAAGTTTCCCATCAAAGGAAAACCCAAAATCTGTAAGTAGTAAAGTTTCCACAGATGCCCCCCTTGGCCTTTCGTGCCTGCTCTCATCACCACCTCTGCTTGCCTTTGCCATATGAGTTCGCAACCTTTGCCCTGTGCTCTTTGATCTGTAGGTGTTTGTTTAATGACTCGAATACATCTGTAATATTTTTTTTGTCTTCGGTTCCCCTTTCCCCAGATGTTGCTTCCTTCCAAATACATGCTTCTTCCTGCCTCTGCGAACACTCGGGAGTCAAAGAGCGCTTGTGTCTGCAGCTGATCCGCTTCTGGCATCAGCCTGGGTCAGAATGCGAGCTGGTGCAGGGATGCTCGGGCAGATCTGCGCTCGCTCCTTGCCTGCGGTTCTAAATTACCCTCTCGCCCGCAAGGATGGCGAGGGCTTGAAGCAGCAAGAGCTGCAGGGCCAGATGGATGTTCTCCATCCGCAGGCCGGCAGGATGGGATGTCCTGGCAGAGCTCGCAGGGAAGCGCCGCAGCATCTGTCTGCGCTTCACTTGCCAGCGTCGTTAGTCCCTTTTATGAGCCACCAGCCCCTCCGCAGGCTGCCAGTTATTCCTGCCCGCTGCCGTAAAAAGGATGGAGGAGGGATGCAGCAGCTGGGGAGCCTGCAGTCAGCTCCATCCTTATTAGCAGCCTCCCCACCACACAGCCTGGGGAAGGCACCGTACACGCTTTCAGGGGATGTGAAAAATTAATTTGACGGGCTAAAAGCAGCATAAGCAGAAATAGTCCTGGCTGTTTGTTTAGCAGAGCTGATGACTGGGTTTTCTTTCTCGTTTGCAGCGTGGTTGTCTGGGAGTAGTTATCTAGCGGCCCAGGAGCGGCAGGATTTCTCAGGACTGGATAATAAGGGCTTTTGAAGCATGGTGTGGGGTTATTTTTGTTGATTTTGAGGGTTTTTTTTCCCCTCTCCGCTCAGAGGAGCACTGTTATGGCATGGCTTCAGTCGTTGGGGGTATATATGCCCTGCTGGGGTATTGAGCGGGGCAAAACAATTTGGTTTCTTCCCTGCATTTTCTATCAATGTCTGGGAGGTGCGTTCAGCTGATGGCGACAAACGATGTCTGGTGAGCTGCCATGCTGGTATCTTGCTAACGGCACCATCCTTCCCCAGGGATGGGTCTTTCCGACCGTGCTGGTGAGCAGGCAGGGCTGCGCTGAGTTATTTAGGATGCAAATGCTTTTGCTGTGGTCGAACAGCCTCATCGCTGTTGCGTGCTGGAGCAGCTGCTGCATCCTTTTTATTTTTATTTTTTCTTGTTTTAACCTCTCCTTGCTCTCGTACAAGCTCTCTCATGCCCCTTCACTGCCACATCTGCCTCTGTCTGGCCACAGTTAGGAGGAGAGCTGCCTGTGGTGGCTGAAGGGGAAGCGGCCGTGCAGTGGTGAGCGCAGGGCAGCCGGCTTCTGCGCGTCTGCCTCGCCGGTGCAGGCGCTGCCAGTCCCCTCCCCATCTGTCACATCGTCTCCTTTGTGTTGTGACACTTTCCTGCTTGGAGAAGGATCAGTCTAACAGCCTGGAAGGAAGCCGGCTGTGCTGGCGGCTGCCTGTGCTGCCCGCTCCTGCTGCTGGCCCTGCCTTTCCTGCCCTCCATCCCGACAGGAGCTGTCACAAGAGCAGTGGCGGGGGAGACTGGAGTTGCATTTTCTCCTCCCAGAGGGGACATCGTCCGTCTGGGTGATGTTTGTGACAGCCTAGGGAAGGAGTGGGGAAGGCTTTGACCTTTCATCGGGGTAAGGCACTGTTTTAATAGGAGCTGGCATCGCATCTGAGGCAGTCAAAAACTTAATTCTCCGAGCTGGAAGCAGAGCAGGGGGAAGGTGCCGGCTCACATCCCCACCTGAGCTCACTGGCTGCCCTGGTCTCCTTGAAGCCTGGCTCAAGCCATGACAAAATGCCAGTTTGTCTTGTTGGGAAGCCAAGCCAGAGCAGTTTTCCTTGCCAGATAACAGCATGGACCTCGCTGCGATGACATCTGAATGCTTCTCCATTGCAAATTAGTCGTTTCTAGCAGCCTGGGGATGGGGGGGGGGGAGGGGGAAATAACGTAGCTCAATTTTTGCTGCCAGGGTTATTGTTTGTGTGGAAGGGACGGGCACTGTGTTTGTGTTGCATCTGGGAGTGTGGCTCTCCCCACACACATTCCCGCTCAGTTTCAGCGCATGAGGACAAAGCTCGGTGGCGATTCTCATGGGAGATTTCCTCGAATCTGGGCAAAGCTTCCCTGAAGCCTCCCTCAAGCATCACTCAGAAACCTCCCTTCAACAGCTGATGGCTGGAAGAGCGCAGAGGAGCGGGCAAAGGGACACGTCGCAGTGCAAGACAAGAGTCCTTAAATCACTGAGCGGAAAGAGAAGGGGACCCTGGGGCTGTTGCCTTATTTTTAGTCTTTTCCTAAAGGTTACCCACATGATGTTTTATCTTTGCCAGCTAATAGAGCCAAGGAGCCTCTTGATTGCTTTTGGGGCCTGGGAGGAGCAGGCAGGCATGTTAAATATGAAGCTCACAGCCCCGGAGATGACACAGCGTTGGTGGTGGGGGACCAGAGGATGGAGCGAGCATGAACTTGCTGCCTTTCTCCTGCCAAAAACCCCACAGCTTGGCGACGCGGTGGTCTGACACGCCGCTTCCGGACAGTCTGGCCCTGCTGGCTCAGCCTTGTTGGATGCCCATTGCTGTTTCCAGCCATTGCAAGGAGGGGGCTTCTTCCTCATCCTTGGGCAGATGGGGAAAGTCTTCTCCCACATAGGGTGGCAGAGGGGATGGTGGGTCTCCCAGACCTTGTAGGAGAGCATCTTCCAAACTCTGTGGCTCAGGGCAAGAACACTGTCTGAAAACAGACACTTCAAGTAATGCCCTGTTTTGCCCTTTTGCTTGGCCTTAGTTCTAATTTTCTCATTTGTGGTGGTGGAAGAGTTTTGCAGATGGCCTTGTGTGTCCTGTGGGCTGCAGTTGTGGCAACGCTGCGCTGAGACATCAGCAGCGTCTGGTTCCTCCTCCCAGTTTCTGTCTGATCATAGCCACATTTCAGTTTGCGGCACGGTGACTTATAAAGCCTTGCTTACATTTTTTTTTTTTTTTGCATGTCTTATGGGTTTGGTGCATTCAGCTTCCCACTCCAGCTCAGACAGGAGCACGGCTGGCCCAGAACTCCAGCTGAAGGAGGAGGAATGGTTTCAGGAAGGCTGGCTTGTCCTGGTGGGACATCCTGAGCGAAGCAGTTTGTAACCTGCCTCTCCTGGGAAGAGCCTTGTTGGACTCTTTGTTGAGCTGAAATTGAGAAGTTTTCTTGGTTTGAAGAGAAGGTGATGGTCTCTGGCTGGTTCGGAGCCATTTTCTCTGGACAAGTGCCTGCTTCTCACCTCACACAGGCACTTACCAGCAGTACTTGGAGCTGTGCCCAGAGCGGGACCGGTTTGGAGCCTGGAGGATCTGGTCCCCACCAGGGACGAGATCTGCTGTGTGCTGTAGCTGGGTTGGAGCAACGCAGCTCTCCCAGGGACCGCATGGGCTTGGTTCGCTGGAGGGACGAGCTGAGGGACCTGGATGAGGTGCCGCCAGCTCTGGCTCCATCCACCTCACTGGGGTTTCACTGGGACAGGCTCTGTCTGTCCATCCCCTTGGGATGAAGCTCTGATCCCTTTGCTTCCCCTCCTGACGCTGTGACCACGGTGGCCACCCGTGTCCCTCCCAAGGGACGTGGGGGATTCTCCCCAGGGACCGGGACTGCCCTCCCCAGCTCACCACAGGCTCTGCAGGTTTTCCTGCTGGCTTCTGCAACGCGGTGGAGCCCCGTCCCTGCTCCCCGCTACAGACAGGGATGGGATGAGGGTGGCATTTGGAGGATGGGAAGATGCAGGGGAGCAGAAGCAGGGAGGTGAGTTCCCAGGGAGACGTGGCATTAGAGGTGACGGGTGCTGGCTGATGGCAAAGCCTCTCTGGGAGGCTGGCTCTTTGCCATGCCGCCTCGCTTAAAGTCACCTTACCTTTCTGCATGTCCCTTTTGGAGGAGGGAGCTTTGCCTGGGAGTGCAGGAGCACCCTTGTTTTTCTATGGGCAGAGAGAGGGGGACAGGGATGGGGACGCTCCTCTGAGGCAGCGCATCGCCCTCCCGGCTTGCTCACTGTGCTGGGCTCTTGGCTTCTTCTGCAGAAGTTGCCCAAATCCCATGTTCTGGTGTCCTGCTCCTCTCCCAGTTGGGAAAGCGGACCTGACAGTGAAGCCACCAAGGGCTGTGAGGGACGAGGGGAGGCAGCATTTGCTCTGGGTCCCAGCGGAGCAGCTGGCTGCGGGTGCCTGGGCTCCCCGAGGTTCTGCCTGGTGACAAAGGCAGCACGTCCCTCCTAGATGGTGGCCTTGGAGGCCACCAGCCTGGCACTTGAGAGCACAGAGCAGTCGATCCCCATCACCTTCTGTGCCCCACTGCATTATCATCCCCAATCTGGGAGCTTGTTGTCCCTAAGCCCAGCTTTCCGCCACGCTGTGGAGAAACATGTCCCCGACACGGTGCTTGACAGTCCCCCATCTCCTCTGAATGTGTTGACACGCATCCTGCGGGTGAGCGAAGGGATCGGTTTCCCCCTCGGTAGTGGCAGGCGAGTGCTGGATGTTAATTTACTCTCCTCCTCGCTGAATTTCCCCCTCTCCAGCATCTCTTTGCCGCATCAGACACGCTTGCCCCCGGCTCCCCAGTGTCGTGCCTGCGGAGGGAAGCCACAGCGGCTGGAAACGCCTGGCTCCTCAAGCAGGATAATTGAATGTGACAGGAACACACTAACTAGGAGACCTCGCTGCCTCCAGCTGATTTGCATTGCAAATAGCTTTTAAAAATAAAGAGTGATGAGGGTTTGTTGTGTTTTTTTTTTNAAGCTGGATGCAAAGATCCATCAGGGAGCGAAGAAGGGGTTAATGAAGCAGAAAGCAATGGGCTGAGCCCTGGGGAGCAGTGCCCTTTCCCACGAAGCAGAAGGGTGCCAGTATGGTCCTCGGCTCTGGAAAGTGGGTGCAAGACAGATCACAGAGCGCTTTTAGGTATTGCTTTATCCATTGTATTCCAAAAGCATTAAAAGACACATGTTTTCACCAACCTCTTGCCCAACAACTCTGTGCTTCCTGGGAAGTCACACACTGAGGACAAGGGTGGGTGGGAGATGGAGCTTGGTGGGATGGGATTCAAGCAAGTGCTGCCATCTCCTGTGAGTGCCGGATCCCAGGACAGTGGCCAGCCCGGCTCCATCCCTCTCAGCGGGCAGGAGGTAGTTCCATCCTCACTTTGGCAGCGTCTCCCTCCCCAAAATGTGCCCCGAGGTGTTTTGGCTAGATGGGGTCAGCCACATCGCAGGAGAAATGGGATGAGTAGGTGGCTCCCACCAGCCGGAGAGCTCAAGCCCTGTTGAGCGCGTGCTTGGGGACGGAGGGGACTTGGGGTGAGAGTTGGGCTCTGCTCCTGCTCAGAGGCTTTCCGAGCTCCTGGCATTGCCGGGAAGTGCCCAGCTTACATCTCTCTCTCCTGATTTGTATCAAAGCAGCAACCACCCTGCAAAAGCTGTCCTCCCCTCCAGCAGCTGTGTGCACGAGTTAAAAACCCGCTCTGCCTTCTGAATGAGATTTCTCCTTTTTCTTTAATCCTTCATACTCAGCATTTCCCCGCATTGCCGTATCTGCTCGTTCCGCAGTTGTGGTCGCTGGGCTGGGAGCCTTTCCTGCCATGTTGCTCCAGGCTCTCCCTTGCCGTGGTTTAAGCGTTCCTGGTTCCCTGGAGCCTCTGACGGGGACAGAGCAACCCCTGAGCTCTGCCATTATCCTTCCTCCTCCCTGGGGACACAGTGGGGAATGGAGCAGGACTGCCAGCTCGGCTGCTTGGTGCAGTCACTGGTTGCAGGTCATCCCAGCCCTCCTCCTTGGTTCCTAGCCCATCAGAAAGGAGGAGGAGGAGGGTGTGAAGCCTTCACCCCAGCTGCCTGCCTGCCCTGAAGCTCAGCAGGTGGACACTGCGGTGCTGGTGTTTGCCCTGGGAGTCTTCTTCTGGCTCCTTTTTCATGGGATCTGTGGGATGCTGGAGGTGGTGGATCTGGATTCAGCGCCCACCTGTGTCATTCCTCACTTGGAAAACCCTCGTGGGTGTTTCAGCTCCGAGTTGCCCGGGCTTGGCATGGAGGTTGTGGTATGGGAGCTGCTGTTCAGTGTGGCAGAGGGAGATGGGCGTCTCCTGCTTCCTTCCTCTTCCAGCTGTGTCCCCCTGTCCCCCAGCCTGTTTGTGTCCCTTGTGTCCCACCAGTATGGTCCCAGTCAGCTGTGCTGGGACTCCTGGTGTCTTCCCTGTACATTTTTCTCTTCCTATATCATGGATGTCCTCTTCTCTTGGGTGGATGTGCGTTGGGAGTGAGGAGAAACGTCTGCAGTGCCCATAGGAGTGGAGCTGGAGAGGGGTGGGGGGCTTGGGGTGGCATCCTGGGGTCCTGGTGCCATGGGGAGAAGGAGGCAGGAGAGGACTTGGCCTTGGTGGCTGGGTGGGAGAGGCAGGACATGGAGGTTGCTTTGCCCAAGCTGCCTGCGGCTCCCTGGAGCATCTCCTGGAAGTGGAAGGGTTGACCCTCGAGCAGCCATCCCCAAGACAGCGCTTGTGGGACGAAGGTGGGGGAGATGCCCTTCCTGGCAGAAGACAGGCACGTGGAGAAGTAGCCTCAGGTTACGTGGTGGACAAGGTCTTTCATAAAGCATCACTGATTGTCTCTGCTGTCCTGCCCGGTGCTGCGCCTCACGGGCATGGCCTGGGATGAGCAGGATGCTCGGGACATCGAGCACCTGGGGTGGAGAGGCACCCAGGGAGGACATGGTCAGCACCCAGGCTAGGCTCCGCGTCCTGCAGCCCCGGGCTTTCCAGCTCCTGCTCCTTATTCTGGGAGCACAGCACTGTGCGACAAAGTGGGACAAGGGGACTGCGAGGCTCACGTCCTGCCCGTCACATCTAATGCCCCTCAAAAATCCCCGTCTCAGGGCAGTGCTTCCAGGATGGGTCGCCCACCCCATACCTAAGCCAGGCTTTGAGTATGAGCCCATGATTTGGCTCCATATTAACCCAAATCCGTCTCCTGTATCCACCTCCGTGAGAGCGGCAGCTGCTCTTTGTCATCTCCCTGTCCTCACAGCTCACACCTGCACATCACCTGAAGGTTTCATCCCTGAGGATTTCATGTTCTCCATTGATCCCGGCGGGGCTGGTGGCTCTGGTGCTGGGATCCAGTAGCCCTGGGTGGGCTGGGTGATGGGCACCACTCATGGTGACAGCAAAGCACACCATGGCAGGGAGGCCAAGGTCACGTCTAACGAAGCCACGTTGCCCAGCAGTGATTTGTATTTTCCTTCTGTGTTGATGACATCATTTACGGTTTTGCTGCGGAACGAGCAGGCTGATGCACTTACCCATCCCTGGTTTGTTCTGTATTCCTGGCAGAAGCTGGTTTTCCCACCTTTGGGAGCATCATTCCTGGTCTGGGATGTGCTGAAAATCAGCACTGAATGCCCACAATACCTTTTAGCCAATCCTTTAAAAAATTTCAATAAAAACCAACCTGAATTTGTTAATATAGGTTGTCTTGTGTGCCACCAGTGTTGGGTTTGGGCCGTGCGAGGACAGTTTCTCCTCTTCACCATGATAAAGAAGAGTTTCTCCTTTTCATCTCATTTGGGATAAATGAACCTGGTTCTCATCCCTCTTTTCCTCCTGGCTCCCCTCCCTCCTGCCCCAGCCCCAAACCCCAGAGAAAGGGGGTGATGGCACCCAAACCCCAGCCCCTCACGGCATCCCATCTCCTTTGCCAGGGGTTTGGGTCTGGCATTGTCCTCGTTTGGGGGCGAAAAGCATTGGAAGAAGTCAGTGTCTCCTTCCACATCCTCCTGAACCCATGCTGGAGGAGAAGACCCACCATGCCCAGGGACAGTGGCACCTCTCCGGGCTGGGGGGATGGAGGTGGTGGTCCCACTCATCCCCTTGGCTGCTTGTCCTGGCTCCCTGCTCGATGTTGCCGGGATGCCGCCTTGGATGGTGCGCCCCGTCCTCCATGGCCACCGCTTGCCTCACACGGGGCTGATTTTGGGGTGTGCTGAAGCCGGGGCTGGGACAACCCCACTGAGATGAGCCGAAATTCCCTCATCGGCCAGTTGCGGGGATGGCACCGGAGCTTTGGGGCAGGGAGTGGAGGGTTTGGGGGACATGCCACCTCCTTGGGGACATCAGGGCTGGGGCCCCGGGGGCGTTGTGCCGGCTCAGTGACCCGAACGGGTGGCCGGTGCTGATGCCAGCGCCCCTGAAAGCCCAGCTGGGCAGGTGGGGGTCTCACACGACACCCCACAGCGTGTAAAACAGCCCCAAAAATGTGTGTGTGTGTGTGTCCCCTTCCTTTCCCAGGTGACACCGCGGCGGCTCCGGGAACAGACTCCGCTCCGGGCTTTGCCCCTGCGCCCCGCATCTCGATCCGCTCTCCGTGTTTTCCGGCCGCGGCTGCCGGGCCCTGGCGCCTGCTTTGTGCGTCCTCCCTCCCTCCCTCCCTCACTCCCGCTCCGT
>VWZL01005844.1:0-51195 GCA_013396915.1 Stercorarius parasiticus
GGAGGACCCTGGGAACTACCGATTGGTCAGCCTCAGTTAGCTTCACCTCTGACCATACTTCTTCTGGTGCCTGGGACCATCATGGAACAGATCTTCCTAGAAGCTATGCTAAGGCACATGAAGGACCAGGAGGTGATTTGAGACAGCCAGCATGGTTTCACCATGGGCAAGTCCTGCCTGACTAACCTCGTGGCCTTCTATGATGGAGTGACTACATCAGTGGACAAGGGAAGAGCTAAGGATGTCCTCTTATCTGGACTTCTCTAAGGCCTTTGACATGGTCCTGCACAACATCCTTCTTTCTAAATAGTGCAGAGATGGATTTGATGGGTGGACTGTTTGGTGCATGAGGTATTGGTTGGATGGTCACTTCCAGAGAGTCGCGGTCAATGGCTCAATGTCCAGCTGGAGATCAGTGATCAGTGGTGTCCCTCAGAAGTCTGTACTGGGACCAGTACTCTTTAATAGCTCTGTCGATGACATAGTCAGTGGGATCGAATGCACTCTCAGTAAGTTTGCAGACATCACACCTGAGGGAAGGGATGCCATCCAGAGGGACCTGGACAAACTTGAGGAGTGGGCCCATGTGAACCTCATGAGGTTCAACAAGACCAAGTGCAGAGTTCTGCAACTGGGTCAGAGCAACTACCAATATCAATACAGTCTGGGGGATGAAGGGATTGAGAGCAGCCCTGAGGAGAAGGACTTGGGTTACTGGTGGATAAAAAACTGGACATGAGCTGGCAATGTGCAGCTTCAGCCCAGAAAGCCAACAATATCCTGGCCTGCATGAAAAGAAGCATGGCCAGGAGGTCGAGGGAGGTGATTCTGCCCCTCTGCTCCACAGTGGTGAGACCCCACCTGGAGTACTGTGTCCAGCTCTGGAGCCCTTAGCACAAATAATACATGGACCTGTTGGAGTGAGACCAGAGGATGGCCACGAAGATGATCAGAGAGATGGAACACCTCTCCTATGAAAACAGGCTGAGATAGCTGGGGTTGTTCAGCCTGGAGAAGAGAAGGCTCCACAGAGACCTTTCAGTACTTAAACAGGGCTTATAAGAAAGATGGGGACAAACTTTTTATCAGGGCCTATTGCAATAAGACAAGGGGTAATGGTTTTAAACTAAAAGAGAGTAGATTCAGAGTAGGTATAAGGAAGACATTTTCTACAATGAAGGTTGTGTAACACTGGAAGAGGTTGCACAGAGAGGTGGTAGATGCCCCATCCCTGGGAACATTCAAGGTCAGGTTGGATGAGGCTCTGGGCAACCTGATCTAGTTGAAGATGTCCCTGCTCATTGCAGGGTGGGCAGGACTAGGTAACCTTTAAAGGTCCCTTCTAACCAAAATTATTCAATGATTCTGTGATTCTATGACATTTTTACACTGAGCCATCAGATTTCCATCTTGGCTGGGAGGATTAAGGGCTTTTATTCCTCAGTTTGCATTTTCTCAGGCCTATTTTTATTTTTCAACTCTGTAGGTTAATATATTACATTATTTTGTCTCTGATTGATTCACCGTAATTGTAATGACAACAATTGCCCCCTTATTTTTGTGACACTGAGTCCATTTTAGGAGTACATGCCTAAACATTTATTTTTTTTATTTTACTTAAATATTTACTCAACAGCTTAGTTGGTTTTAGTTCACTTTATATCCTTCTCAGGTTTAGATTCTTAAAGTTTTTCAGAAGTGTTCACCAGTATCAATCAACAGTATGACTCAAGTTTCCTCTAACAGAAGGATATATAAATTATCTTGCCAAATACCTGTGCTTAAGTGTAAGTTCAGTGCTCTGTTGTATAATGATAAAATTTGTAATTGATTTTTCAATTCCTAAAATTCAATAAGCATATGCCTTTCTATATAATACGTTTCATTTTTAGAAGAATTGCAACAGATACAATTTGGAATATTTCAGTAGAATCTCAGTACATTTCCATGTGTACGTCAACTCCTAAATAATTTCTAGATGAAGAATAAAATTTTTAAAGTAGTGGCAGTTGCTTTTTGGTGATACTTTCTGTACCAAAACCAATCTAACAGAAAGCTACTTAAAATAATTTAAAAAAAATAATAATTTTTTCAAATATTGCAGACTAAGCAAATGAGTCATTTCTGTTGTAACTTTTTTTAAAAAAATATTGTTTAATAGAGGGCAATTATTACTAGTACTGGATTAGTAATTACAATTATGAAGACAACATATTCAAAACTTTGATGCTAGCAGAGTTGTTCTTTTATCTTTCAATCACTAGATGTTTCCACAAAACAATTATGTTGTATTGACACATATAATTTTGTGGATTTAGCCAGATGTCACAATTTAATATGCCTTTGATAGCAGTCAGAAAGTCTTTTGACTTGCATGTCAGTGGCAAATTTGTAATATAATTAGTTTAATATTCAATAAAAAAATCCCTGAGAAGAGAGTATATTAAGTGGCATTTACATGCATAATGTGCACATGCAATTATATTGAAAAATTAATGCTTTTCAAGTTTATTTTTTTGTGTTTAAAGTGTTCAGAAACATTTAAAAGACAGTAGCTAACAATTATCACTTTTATGACTAACGTATGAAGTATAGCCAAACAAACTATAGGACTTCAAAAATTATTGTATTCAAGATAGCCACTTTATGTAGAAGTGGGCTTAATATAATGTACCAGGAAGATGCATAAGTAGCTGTGAGGTTTATGCAGTCAGTCAGCTGTTAACTCTTCCTATTAATTAATAAGAAGAAAAATACTGGAAATTAGAAGTGTCTGGAATAAAGTTTAGTCTGATACTGACTTGAAATCAAAAAAGGAAGCTGCATGTTTTCATTTTTAGTAGTAAGAAAGAGGCAGATACTCTAGAGTAGAAGACCGAGCATCACTTTTCCAGCATGGAATGCTGCTGAACCACTAAAAATATATAGACAGTGTATGAGGTGTACAACAGAGAAACCTCATCAACAGGATTGGTTTCAGTGTGGGTTTACTACCGTACTAATAAATATTGATACTCAGAAGAACGGATTAAAAATGTGTCACAAAATCACAGAATCACAGAATGATAGGGGTTGGAAGGGACCTCTAGAGCTCATCTAGTCCAACCCCCTTGCCAGAGCAGGTTCACCTAGAGCAGGTTGCACAGGAATGTGTCCAGGCGGGTTTTGAATGTCTCCAGAGACTCCACCACCTTTCTGGGCAGCCTGTTCCAGTGCTCTGGCACTCTCAAAGTAAAGAAGTTCCTTCTCATGTTCAGACGGAACTTCCTATGTTCCAGTTTGTGCCTGTTACCTCTTGTCCTGGTCTTGTCCTTGGTCTATTCAGCTGTATAGACAAGTGAGAAAATATTCCACTTCTTCCCTATTTAATATTATCTGGTTAATCTCTTCTTGCTTTGTGCACTGGAATTCTCCTGGTTTCTAGGGTTGAATTGAGATCTGTCCAATTGCCCACATAGAGACCCTAAACCCATTTGAAATGCTGTAGTGAAGCACCTACACAGGGACGGAGACTGTGACCCAGGACAGGCACCAAACACAGGCCCTTTTGGAGACATAGCTGAACATTAGGTTCACATCACAAATGGCACTGAGTCTCCATGAATGCAGTGAGACTGAGCGCATTCTGTCCAGAACAGCCGTGTGTTTTACCTGCAAGGGGGAGAAAAACAATTGGAAACAGCATGGTAGTTAACAAAAAAAGTCTGCAAGAGTTTGATCTCAAACATTCAGTTGGATTTTCATTTTGACCATCAATTGAAAGTTAGCGTCAGTCTCACAGGGAAAAATACCTACAGTTTGGGTGTTTGCATGTAAGCTAGACATCCATTTGAATAAATCTCTAACAGCTACTTGAGTATGATTAATTGAATTGTTCTCTTAGTATCCATCAGTCAGGATTCATTTGCCAATAATTAGGTGTCTAGTACTGTTTTCCAGATCCTGCACTTTAATCTGGCCTAAAGTTTCTATTCCAGAAGGAAATGTCCCATAGGTATTGTTTTTTACCTGCTAGTCCCTTAAAAGTTCTCACAAAATTTAGGGCATCTTAAATGGCCTTTTAGGGACTTGAATTGCTACACAGGTATCTAGTTTGTTCTACATACTTATTGAAATAATAAAGATTTTGATATCTGGTACAAAAAATATATTGTAAAAGTATTTTTTTATTTGCACAAGCATAAATCTCTTCACAGAGTTCACCATTCTTCTAGAGTATATAGGAACATGGAGGGATGCCTCAAGAGGATTTTCTTTTTTCCGATTTGAAGATTTGTTTGAGATAGATAGGTGGAAAGATTCAGTTTCTGGAGATGCTTTGATCTGTCTAATGGAGTCTGTGGAGCAATAAACGAATTCCAATATTTAAAATTATTTGAGATTAATCCTCTCGCAAAGATACTCAGAATTTCTCTCACAGAACACTTTTACTTCCGAGGAATTATAAACTCATGAAATATGGGTAATTAAAAAATCATTGCATTTCTATAAAAGTTTGAAAATATTTTATTGGATTGTATTTATTACTTTAACATGTATGATGTTATATTTAAAACATTTCAGACCGAGCAAAAGAAAGCACTTTGGGGTTGTGGGAATGTGACAAGAAAGGGCATGGAGAATTGTCATAAGCTATTACAGGCAATCACAGCCTTTTCAGAAATGGTTCAGATTTCATCTCAAAACTATTTAGCTGCCCCTCAACCTCTTTCCACAATGTTACTACTCTGACAGCTGGAAAATATCAGTTTCTTTCTCAACTATGTTCATGATCAATTTATAGCAATTTATGCTTCTACTGACAGTGTCGTTTAGTTTAATTCCTCTTCCCCTCCTACTTTCTCATGTCAATTTGACATTGAAAATGCCATTGTTATTTTCATATTGATGTCTTACAGTTACACAACAGTAATCAACATACCTAGGGTTTTCTGCTTCCTTTTTGAATACTACTGAAGTTTTCCTATTTTATAGCAAAATTTCTTATTATTAACCGTTACATATTTGACCTTGTACCTTTTTCTATTCGGTAACCATTCCATTAAGACAATTCTTAGTGTTGCAAATTTTTAATGTGACATTTAGATCTTCTCAAGTAACAATACCTGCTACTTTTGCCTCATATCCACTGGTATCATGCATGATTAATTAAGAAATGCATCTTTGAGTGTTTTCTTGTCTTCCCTCCTCCTCTCAGAACAATTTGCAGTTGTCTTCCCATGTACTAGCTCTGAGATAATGGTATTTTTCTATTGTTGTCCTTCCATTCTTGGTATATCATATGTGATGATAATTCTGATCTAGGCAAATTCTAATCATTTTGCTGATGCAGAAACCAGCGTATTCTATTGTTATTGAAAGCTAATGTTTCTGACTTGCATCATAAATTAGAGGGCAATTATTTTCAGTTTGTTTGGAAAGGACAGTTATAGAATAAGTTATAGAATAAGAATAGTTATTTAATAAGAAAAAAATCTTATTCTTTTTTTTTTTTCTAGTTAGGGCACATTTCTGTCCAACACCTGTGATGTTTATATGCCAGAAATTTCAAAGATTTTTCAGAGATATATCATGAATCTGAGGACCTAAACTACTCCTTTGTAATAGGAAAACAGGTTCATGAAAGGCAAAAAGCTGGAAATATTTTAATAAGCTGGAAATATTTTAATAATTTAACTATAGCAAATTAATAAGAACTTGCTAAGTGTCTGGAATCCAGCAAAATAATTGGTTAGAGGGTGTTTTAAGTACACACTTCTTAAATTTCTACCCCTTTTTCATTCCATTTACTGGCCACCAGTCAAATGTATGAGTGTAATATTAACCAAAACTAAATATGGTAATCTGTCAGCACAATCAGAGGAGAAACATCTGTCTACATTTCTATACGATTCAGGTTTTAATTGTCATGGCTCTTCTTAATCATGATGTTATAAGCGTTCCCAAGAGAACAGATGTGAGATTATCTACAGTCATTGTAATGAAGAAATGAAGAAATCTCATTAAAGCTTGTTTGTATCAAAAGATATCTTGGCATTGAAATCTGAAACAAGAGTTGTGCTTTAAACCAACTTTTGAATGCCTGTATCTCCAAAACCTTGTCCAATACTTTATTTTTCAAGCATATTTCTTTAATATTTTGAGTGGACACCTTCAAAGGCCTACATAGAAAAATAACAGTTGAGGAGCTAAAAGGACCCCCACACACACTGACATCAGGGAAATAATTTCTTTCTTGGTAATCAGATACCATTTTGCCAGTTATGGAATTTTTCCGAAGTAAATGCTTCACTGTTTTGCCAAACTTTACAAGTCATGGCATGATCTAAGGAAAATAGAAAAAAAAATATTCCCGAGAGAATCTGGAAAAATATTTGTGGTCACATCTAACATACTCTTTCTTTGGGAAAGTCCTTGAAATTTTTGGCACTAAAAAATCAGCGGTGTTGTTCTGGATAGGCACATCAGAAGCACTGCAAAAAATATGTTCCTCATGAAGTTGTCAGATGCAACATAAATATTGTAAAATATCTGGAAAAAATATCTGTAGTACTATGGGAGGTAAGCAGCATTTATCAATTCATTTTTCAGTGCCAACTTTTATATATCTCAGAAATTATGACACTATCATTCATTGTTCTTTCACAGATGATAATGGAATAATAAATTCAGACACTGATGCTAAATACTTATACAGTGGAATCTGCCAAAATCCTGAATTAGCTGAGCCAACATATGTTAAACTTAAGGCATAGGATGGATTTTTCAAAATGTAAATAAATTTAGCTCTGAATATATTTGGAATAAGTAGGCTTTATATAGGCTTCCATATTCAGACAAAGGTTTCTCCTTAAAATTGAACCATAGTCACACAATGCTCCTTGCAGTCTTGTTTAAGCTGTTTAATGATAAATGAGATGCTTAAGCTTCACTAGCTGTTTGAGTTATGTTCATTGTTCCTTTTTAAAAGTAACTGAAAGCAAGCAACATTGATGCACTCTATGTCAAACAATAAAGCTGCATACCTCTTAACACAAGCCAATTTTAAAGAAAACTACTACAAAATCCCTGCAATGCGTGTCCTTCACTGAAATATACCAATCTTTATAGATTAAATAAATGTTTGAGAAGCAAGCTCACTTCTCTATGGTTATGTCACAATGAACTAGTAATTTCATCTGGATTACATCTTCATCTCTGGATGGTGTTTCCTTTATACCAGTAATAAAGTGTAGTATTTAATTAGTTAAGGTAGTTAATAGAATTTTTATTCAATACCTTTAGTTGTCTATTATATACAGTGTTTTACACAGCCAAATGCATTTTCGAAATCCTATAACATTGACTGGATCTTGGTTTACTTAAGCATCAGCTACAGCACTTGCAGGTAAGATGACTGTGTGAAGGAGATGTTACGTGTAGTGGCAACCATGGGTGGTGCCATCTTAACTGCTGAGAACAGAAGTAGCTCTCATCTCTGTATAGATGAGGCATCTGTAGATAAGACACCTTGCTCCTCCCTAGCACCAATAGTCATAATCTGAGCAGCACACTGCTTTTTCTCAAGCATTCAGGGGACAGATTTTGGGTTTTGGCAGTGCCTGATGGACAAACAGAAGTAGAAACTTTTTCCAACTCCTAACTTCTACCAGAGTGTTGCATTGAGAGAAGCTGTAAAATGTCTTCTGACTATTATATCAGATTTGTCTTGAATATCCCTGATATAATAAGAGTAGTTAAAATGATGCCGCTAAGAACGTGACAAGAGAGGTTAGAGTGAATAACATAGATGGAGGTTTCTCTTCATAGGCATATAAATTAAACTGAAACATTACAAATGTGATTATGAAAGCATTCAGAATTCATAGAAGATAGTAATCCCACGATGGAAATATATCTAATATACAGTAAGGTAAGCAAAGCCCATGGTAAGCACAAAAGCCTGCTGATTAGTAGCTAAACAGTTATAAATTCAGTCTGGCACAGTCCAATCAAATCTGTTGTTACCTTGAAACCCTCAGGACCCACACTGGTCACCAAAAAGGGCTGTTGTGGTTTCACCTTGGCCAGTAGCTTAGCCCCAGACAGCCTCTTGCTTATTCCCCTGCAGTGGGATGGGGAACCGGAAGGATAAAAGTGAGACAACCCATGGGCTGAGATAAAGGCAGTTTAATAGGTAAAGCAACAGCTGTGTGCATAAGCAAAGCAAAACAAGAAATTCATTCACTACTTCCCATCAACCGGCAGGTGTTCATCCATCTCCAGGAAAGCAGGGCTCCATCATGTGTAACTGTTACTTGGGAAGACCAAAGCCACCACTCCGCATAAAAAACCCCTTCCTCCTTCTTCCAACAGCTTTTATTGCTGAGCATGATGTCACATGGGATATGCCTTTGGTCATTTGAGGTCATCTGTCCTGGATGTGTCCCCTCAAAATTTCTTGTACACTCCCAGCCTCCTCACTGACAGGGCAGCATGAGAAACAGGAAAGGCCTTGATGCTGTGCAAGCACTGCTCAGCAATAACTGAACCATACCTGTGTTATCAACATTGTTTTGGTCACAAATCACTATGAAGAAAATTAACATTATCCCAGCCACAACCAGTATGGGAAAAAATAAAAAGAAAATCAAAATTCTTGTACACTATGACAGAAAATATATTCCTTTCAATCATCCATAAAAGAACAATATATTTAAAATTATGTTCTTAACATAGTAGAGTTAAAGGAGATACATTTTTTCTTTTTAACTACTGAATGCACTGAAAACTGATGGATCATACTGATCTGATTCAGAAGACAGAGGAGAACTACATAGTTTACAAAACAATTCTTGTCTCTCCAGAGGTGACTGCACTTTGGAATTAAATGATGTGACTGTCATACAGATGCAATATACTTCGCAAAGTTTATGAAATCATCCTATTTACTCTGATGAATAAGAAGTTCTTACATGTAAGATTATTTTTATTATTCAGAATTATACATATCTAACATGGTTATTCCAGATTTATTGTTCTTCTAGCCATCAGTATGTGTCATAACAGCCTTCAACTGTCGTCACAAGGTAAGCTTTGATTAGTTCACACTTTAGAAGAGGTAATAAAGGAACCTAGTAAAAGAATTCATCCTTCTGAGTGGCTAGATACTCAGCTATAGCCTGATCTCTACTTTTGATTTTCTAGGCTTGTTAAAACCTATTTCATATTTTCCTTTAAAATTCTACCTTTTGCATGCCTATACTTGAAAATTATGACCTTCCATGGGAATAACATTATAGTTCAACTGCAAAATTAAAATAAAAACAATGGGAGAAAAAAACTCACAACAAGCCAACAAACAAAAAAACCCAACCAACTCCAACACCCCTTATGCAGATAAAACATTTAAGTTGTTGCATTTTGAATTTCAGTGCCACTTGCTTCTTTTCTGCAGTTGTTTCCTTTGTTCCACAAAGTATTTTAGGTAGTATATTAGGGAAGGTAGCCTTATAGTCACATTTATAATTATTTCTTTTTTATATTAAGTATTTACTAGTAATTATTCAAATATCAGTAACTGTAAAATAGTAAACAATAGTAAACAATGCTGAACAGTAAACTGTTCAGTAAACAACAAAACTGACAAGTGAAATCAGTAACTGAGAGAAAGGTATTACAAGTCTAAGTTTACTTGACATATTCTGGTTCTATGGGTTTGAAGGCTTTTGTAAGACTATTGTTATGAGACTACTTTTTTTAGAGTCTGGATGGAAATACTGAAACCCAGCGGAAAGTGGAACATGAATTAATTTTCCTCACTCATCTATACTGAATTTACAAATCACAGAATTCAAGAGTGACAACAGGACAACTCGCTGCTTCTTTCCTCTCAGTAGAAAGGAACAAAATTGTAGTAAGTATTCTATGTCCTATAATAAAGTAATCAGATCTGCAAATATTCAGCAGGGGCATTTTAGTGTCTTAAAGGCATAAATTAGATTGCAGAAAAATTCAAAGTAAATCAGGAGAAGGCATAAAGGGATCAACATAAACCAGATCAGTTTGTCTTGATCATTTTATCAAAGAAGGAAAAACAATATTGTAGGATTGCAACTGTCATTGATGTAAGGTTCACAATAATGTGACTATAACTAGGAGTAGTGGAACACAATTAACTATTGAAAAACAAGGGTTTCCTAGTTCTCTTTCAAGTATACAGGAGTTTATTTTGTCAAAAGTTGAAAAGAATATTTTGTTATTCACAGTACAACTGTGACTCATATCGTCACAGGATTTTGGAAGGACATAAAGGTTCTATGTACCAGTAGATTTGCATTGTCTGTTGCCCTGTTTGGCCAGGGTATGCTGAAGAAGGGTGAGAAGTAACAATGTGCGTAGCAGGACAAAGGTTAAAAGTTCCGGATAAAACTTGGAAAAAAATAGAAAATTAATAATTTTCCAAATCCTGTGTACCATATGTGTAAATTTACATTAGGAAGTGAAGTTTCAAAATCAAGTACACAAATTTTCAGAAACAGTAATAAAACAGCTGTAGAGGTCACCTCAGTTCAAAGTTTTCACATTACAAAGACTAACTGTCTTCCCAGAACCCTGTTAGAATTAATCAAAATGGTCTGACTGAAACTTTTCTGAAAAGAATATTTGCATAGACACACAAAGCATGGGAAATGTCAGCCCAAACAAATATTTTTTGAATACTTTACATGCACATTTGTGATTATAATATGCTATTGTTAAAGAAGCCTGTTTGTATAAATATTTTGTGAAGGCCTCCTGATAGCTTTCTTTCTTTCTCTTTCTTTCTTTCTTTCTTTCTTTCTTTCTTTCTTTCTTTCTTTCTTTCTTTCTTTCTTTCTTTCTTTCTTTCTTTCTTTCTTTCTTTTTCTTTCTTTTTCTTTCTTTCTTTCTTTCCTTCTTTCTTTCTTTCTTTCTTTCTTTCTTTCTTTTTCTTTCTCTCTTTCTCTCTTTTTCTTTCTCTCTCTTTCTTTCTTTCTTTTGTTCTCTCTTTCTCTCTTTCTTTCTTTTTCTTTCTTTCTTTCTTTCTCCTTCCTTCCTTTTTTCTTTCTCCCTCTTTTTCTCTCTTTCTTTCTTTTTTCTTTTTTTTTTTTTTTATTACAAGAGTCACAGCAATTTTAATGGCTACACTTTCTTTCTATTTAGATAAGATCTTTAGATGAGATCTTAATTGTGTTGTCAGGGAAAATAAAAAACTAAAAGATTTCCCCTTAAAAATGATGCCTCCTAGCATAACATGTGTGACCAAGACTGGCTTGTTCCATGCTTGCTGCACAGTAAAACAGAACGACAGCTGTTTGCCACATCAGTGTTATCTAAGATTTCTTAAAGTAAGGCCGCGTGGAATTTGAGAAATGCCATATAGGATACAGGATAGATGTGTATATACTGCTAAACATACTGCTTAGTTATAAATTACATATTTTTGTCATAGTTTGTAGGTCTGATCGCTTTTTTTTTTAAGTTGCAGATAAGCAAGTAAGCTTATTTTTAGGCTTCTTACATTGGTTAGCCTGTCCACAGAGCAACTGTAAAATACTGTTCTTGTGTCCAGTGAGCTATCTAAAACTTTGTTAGCTATCTCTGTTTCTTGTCTGGAAGTAGATTTATTTTCAAGTGCTCGGAGTACTGTGTTGCTATATCAAATCAGCTGAACTGAGCACAATTTTATTTCTATATCTTAATGAGTGCAGATTGGCATATAGAAAGAAAAATAAATACACCAATATATTTTTATTTTCTGAAATACGATTATACTTTTGGATACAAAGTGGTTTTTATTTTGCCTGGCCTTTGTAAGGACATTATTTCTCTTCTTCTTCTTTAGCCTTGCTGAGAAACTAATTCTATAGCAAATCTGCCAACTGTTCTACTGCCTTTGACAACATTTGTTGGTATTCACATTATACAGTTTGTTTGCTTGTTGGCTACTGGGTTGTGTGATTTTTTTGAGCTCCAGTCACAAAACACTCCTAAAAAACTTGTCCCACAAACCCCCTAAATAACTTTTTATTTGACCAGACAGCCTGTATACCTGGCTGCTAGCAATACTCTTCCCAGTGCGACTACACATTATATGGTTAGAATTCGGGTCTCAGATTTAGATTATAAATCTAATAATTGCTGAAAAATCTATGAGAAATATTATTTTTCTTCTGGGATAATGCAATAGAATGGATCATTTATTTTGCTGGTGAGAAAAGATATTATTAAGGACTGGCTTGTAAAACTTTAACTCTGAGCATGTTGCTAATGGGCCATTATAGTACAGCTCTCTTAAGACTGGTAGCAAGACAAGTTCCAAGCCCAAGCTATAGGATCTAACTGAGACTTTTCCTGAAGTTTCTGTCCCACTACATTGCTGTTACCGCACCAAGACTGCAGAGCGTTGCTTCTGCGCCCTGAGTACATTTGGTTTCCAGTACACAGTGAGTAATTGCTCAATTTTCTTATCCAAAATATAAGAGCCAAATCAAGATGAGGATGATCATGTTTTAGGTAACCACAAGGAGCCTCAATTGAAGATGACAGTGTAGAAAAATGCACTACTGGAAAATAATACAAAAGTCAGATGGGAAAACAACATGGATATGTGGGATGAAGAATATGGACAGTGTTAAGTAAAGAGATTAGAGATTGGCACTTTTGTTTAAAAGAAAAGAAGGGGGAAGTAAAATAGGGGGAAATTATTGCTATCCTGAAAGTGAAATGAGAATGTAACGTTGTGAAGAGAGTAAGAAAGAAAACATTGAGGAATGGAAAGAAGAAGCAGAAACAACTTGGAAACAAAACCCAATTTTAGACAGCTTAAGGGGCATTAGAAATGGAATACCTTGGTCACATAAATGTAGGAACCAGCAAACAAGGAGTGGACATTCTTTGCTTGAACACAGACATCCAGGTAGGAAGTGGGAGGTAGATGCTGATGGTGTTGGGCCTGGAATGAGCACTAACACAGTGATGCAGTGTTCGGTCCATCCATACCATACCATCCATCCATACCAACCACGAAGTATGGTTAGAAAAAAAAAGATTGGTTTATTTTCCTAATTTAGGCTATGGTGATCAATCACATGGCTGCCAACACTGAACAGCACTGACCACATGATTTGGATAACTTTTTATTTCTTTTCCTACTACTTACCCTCTTTTCATGTCTTTGTCCTCTTTTTCCATTCCAGTATCATTGCAAATAAACAAAACCCCCTAATAACATTTTCCCCTGCAGTTCCAATTTTCTTACTTCTGTACCTAAATTGACATTTTTTATATCATCACATTGTCAAATTTGTCTTTGTATGATATTATTGATAGGCTACCAAATTTGGTAATTTCTAACTTAAATACCCCTTGACTTCCTGTGAAATCCAGCCCACCCATCATGATGCTATCTTGGAATTACAGAATGCTTGAGGTTGGAAGGGACCTCTGGTGATCATCTGATCCAACCTCCTGGCTCAAACAGGGTCACCTAGAGCTTGTTCAAGGCCATGTCTATATGGCTTTTGATCCCATGGATCAAAAGGATGGAGACTCCACAACTTATCTGGGCAACCTGTTCAAGTGCTCAGTCACCTTCACAGTAAAAAAGTGTTTCTTGATGTTCAGAGGGACCCTCCTGTGTTTAAGTTTGTGCCCATTGCTTCTAGTCCGGTCAGTGAGCACCACTAAAGAGCCTGGCTTCATCTTTAAACCCTCCCTTCAGGTATTTATATACACAGACGAGATTTCCCATGAACCTTCTCTTCTCCAGTCTAAATGGTCCCAGCTCTCTCAGCCTTTCTTCACAGGAGAGGTGGTCCAGACCCTAATTCATCTTAGTGGCCTTTCCTTGGAGTCTCTCCTGTAGCTCCATAACTCTCTTGTACTGGGGAGCCCAGAACTATAATTTTTGCCACTTGTTACATTGTCATCTGTTGCATCCAGCAATTTCTCAGGTCATGTCCAGTAGTTTTCCATGTTAGCTTATATAGTCCTCTGCCTGTAGCCCTAACACATCCAGTGCCATTTCATCACTACAGAGTATCCAAAGGATCCATATAAGCCTGACAGGAGAGAGTTTTGACTATGCTCTTCTAGATGAGCAGGTCTCAAATGGTCAATATTCTTCTTCAGTCAGCTGAACTACTGTCCAGACTGCATGAACAATTTAACCTAGTGATTTGATTCACTTGTCTAATCAGAGGCACATAGTGTCCTGTGAGATTCCCTAGTATATGTACAGACAGCATCTGCATTATCTAACAGCTATGACAGAGAAGTAAGGTACAGCAGAATATCTAAGCCATTCTTGAACAGCACCTGTAAGCCAGGAAAAGACACCTTGAAAGGTACAGGATGCTTGTGTTCAGGTAGCTAAATCAGGACGTAGTTTGTTAAGAGTGTACAGGCAGCTTAATTTATACTTTATTAATATTGTTCACATTTATAGTTGACCTTACACTCTCATTCTCACTAAGTTTCCTACAATTGCCTTACTTACACCTAAATCTATATCTTAATATTGACCCAAATTCTGCCTGAAGAATAGGATTCAGATTCCTAAAAAGATGAATGTATTGCCATTTCGGATGCAAGATATCCTGTCTAACCTCTACCTACTGCTCCAGAATTATCCTGATTTCCTTTAGATCCTGTATTACATTTGTATAAATGTGTGGAAGATTATAGGTAATAATGTAATAAAATCAGAATCTTTACTTGAGAGTTCCCTTGATAACTTGAAGCATGCCAATTTCATAGTCATACTATAACGCTTCATGTCAGTGTCATATTTTTTTCTCTTCTACTAAAAATAACTTACACTACAGCTAATACTGTACTAATTGTTCACAAGCCTTAAAATTTGCCTTTACAAGATATATATGATATATATTTTGCTGAATACCCAATTGTTCTCAAATGGTCTCTTTTTTCCTTTTTTTTTTCTTTTTTATTATACTATTCCCTACTATTTACTTTCTTTTATTTAATCATAATGACTTTTTTTTCAGCCATAGGTTACACAGACAGGATTGGAATTAATAGCCATTTAAGAAAATACTACAGTGTACACTGAATTATCTGAACCAATATATTTTCTCACTTAACATACATAGCTGTGAGTGCTTCATTTTGTACATGCACAAAGAAAGGAATGGATTACTCTGCTACAACTTATATGCAGCAGACATAATTCTTGAGGGCTTAGGCAGATAAACCACATAAATCTGAACATCAGTAACTAGTGTTTTTTGAGAAAATTCCCTTGAGTGTATCACCTAACCTCCTGCAGTTGCTATAGGAGGCAAGACTGCAGCAGTTCTCCTGTGCCGTGTCTCATAACCCAAGCATGGGTTATAACCCATCTCATGGCTAATATCTCAAATGATACAAGACATTTATAATTAAGCAATCAAATTCCACCCATACATCTGGGCAGTAACCAGTTTTGTAACTTTGTGCATGTTTTTACACAACAGCAAAAGCATTAGAGCTGTCTCAGACTTACTTGAATTAATTATAAAGGTTTGCATTAAATTTGCATTAGATTTAAATTTGATGAGCGTTTAAGTCTCTGAATCGGCTGTACACCTGACAGTTCTGAAACAGAAGTTGAATGTTAATATGTCACTGAAACTTTACTAATATGTCTTAACTTTCAAGGGCTTTATTAGATTGCACTTACTGACTACTCAATTTAGAGATTTTAACCAGCTAATGCACAGCTTGACGAGGAAGTTTACATATTCCTGCAATCTGTCATGTAGAGACACTTGGAAGTCCTGTGACAAATGCAGACATCTACACTATGACATATGTATAGCTAATCTGGTCATTTAGAATGTCTTTATAGTTAAAAGGAGATAACTAGATACTTCTAGAACATAATTAATTTAATCCAGATGTCATAACCTGAAGCAGATATGAAATATGCCTTAAAGGAATATGTTTCTCTCCATTGACTAGCTCAGGTCGCCGCTACTGTCCACTAACTCTCTACTAACCAAGATACCCAGCCTTCGATTCATTCCTATGCACAGGCATCTCTGCCTTTTAAGGTAGACTAAGTTATTCAAGCAGCTGCATTGTACTGGCACAAGAGGACCTACAACTGCATTGCTTTGGATCAGCAGCTGGAGATGAGGCTGTGAAACTTTAAAACAGTTAAAAAAGAGGCCCCTATTTTTAGGTAACTAAATTGTTCCCCTTGAATGAGAGTCAACTTCTGATTAAGACAAGTAAGTTCAGGTGTCTGCAATGTAAATACGTACATGTGAGCTACATATGTAGCTTCTCAGTATAGAAAGGAGCATCTATTCAGTTGTCTGTGTTTAGATGTCTAGTGCCGTGTGAAATATCCTACAATACGTAAGTTGATCTTCAGATGCCACTGTGGCTTGCATTTCTCATATGTCTCACGTCATAGATGCTATTCCCCGAGGATGTCTTGACACTCTGCAGCTTCTCAGATGGTACCAGCTTCCTACGGGTCTTTGCTGCCTGAGAGTACCTTGGTGTCCACATGCTCTGGGGTGGTTTTACCTAATGGAGAGCCCCTGGGTTCCCCAAGAAAAATCCTCCCACACCTTCCATGTCTGCCCCACCTGAGCCTGCAACTTTCACCCGCGTTGGTAACTGCTGTGTGATGTGTGAAACAAAATTCATTCAGTCCGTGAAAAAGCACAAGTGTTTGCTTGAGGTGTTTCTTCCTCTGACACAAAGAGCGGGTGGTGACAACCACAATTATGTCCTAAAGCCAGTCTGTGTGTTTGTAATACTCGCTTGAGGATACCAGAGAGTAGGGTGTGGCACACAGTAAGAAGACAAAAAATAAGCACAGGAAATCATATAGCCTTCTGTCTGTATAATAATAATGTCTCTGATACGAAGAAGGAAAATAAAAGCATATTCAGAAGAATGTAAATACCTCAATTGTCTTAACAGGTTCAGTTTTATAGTTATCAAAAAATTGATTTTGATGTAATTATTCAGATTAATTAGATTTGGATAGGTCTTTACACAAAGTAAGGTAATTCCTAGGTAAATAAAACTTTTTTTTCTTTTTTTGTTTGTTTTTTAATTAAGGATCTGGACAACATTAAGCTGGTATGACAATCTCAAGAGGATAATAAACAGCAAGCTAGGCATAAATTATTGTAGGAAAATGTTAGGAAATGCATTTTCTGTCACTGTATACAAATAATCAAGAAAGTTCAGATATGCGATCAGGAGAGCCAATAGTATATAACGTATTGAATTATTTCTTTAGAGGTGGCAATATTTTTACTCAGAAAGTTTTGACATTAAAAACCCCAGAACTTATTTTTTTTATATTCTTAGCATTTGACTCTCTTTAAACCCATTTTAAGAGTTAAAAAGTCTGCTAACAAAAAAATGGAACTTAACTGTTTCAGTGATTTAAGAAACAAAGTTAAGAAAAGATTTTACAGTATCTACTGAAGCTAAATGATGACCAAAAAAACACAGTTCATAAAGCTATATCAACTTATTCATAGGTTGTAAACAAGAAACAAGTAGAGTTGTTGAAGTTGATATATGGAAGTATAATTGAGTGTAATCAGACAATATAAGAAAGTAAAACTGAAACTGAATGAGGAAACATTTGATAACACTCAGATCTGTGCAACGGCTTCCCAAGGGAAATTAAAGAAAAATAATTGTTTGAGTGGTCTAAAACAAAAGTGGACAAAGCAGTGCAGGCAAACCTGCATTAAGGTAGTGACAGTGTAACCTAATATACTGTATGTAAACAATTTTGTGAGCAAAAAATTTTTAGAGAAACTAAGGAGTTAAAGGTGTCCTTCACACTGACATCTGAGGAAGTGTTGGTTCAGACACTCCATAATTACTTCCTTATTTGAGTTCATCACCTTTTTATGACTACGCACTGTAAAACCCGGATATGAAAGCAAATCATGAGGCAATTGTGAAGCAAATGTTTAATTACAAACACCTGTTACCTCATAAAGGTAAAACTTATTTAACATAACACAAACTTAAACTGTAATAATATATGTAATAATATCAGATTTCAATGTTTCTAAAATGCAATTAGAATTTTAAATTCTGAATGAAACAGGAGAAGTAATCAATGGAAATGTTAAACTTTCTGCCTACAAAACAAAGTTCTGGCTTTGAGAAAAATAATAAAAAGGAGATTAAATATATAATTTAATCATAAAAAATACCCTATCTATGCAAAACCACAAATTTAGGATTATTTATTTTTGTAATCCCCCGATAGTAATTGTAACAGACCTTTGTTGAGTACCAAACAGAAGCTAAAGAATAGTCTATCAGTTCATATTCAATGAATTTTCCCTTTTGTTATCCAGTTTAACATAAACTTTCCCAAATACGGGAACAAGTAATAGTAACATTTCTTCTCCATGTAAGGATTTCTGTTTGCATATCTATGCTTATTCTCATAAGTCAGTTACTAAAGTTGCTCTTTTCCACATGATAAATAAATCTATGATAATCTTCAATACCAAGAATTTTTCAATGTCTAAAGATGCTCATGCATATTCATACTAGCAACAAATATTTCCATTTAATTAAACTATTCCCATTTAAATTCATTGATGAGATAGGCATGAGAAAGTACTGGGAGAACTAAAAGACTATTAGTTTTTTGGTGTTTTCTAAAATAAAAATAATTCCATATAGAAAGCATTTGAACGTGAGCTTTCGTGTGAAAGGTATGATTACATTCTATTTAAGTTTTGAAAGGAGTAAGAGTTGTAGTCTTCTGTAATTAAAAAAAAGTAAAAGTATAAACAAAACCAAAAAACAATGGACAGTGGAATTGTAAAAGAGAGAACTGAAATTATAGATACTTGACTGGGAAAGACATGAGCTTCTTGCATTCTCCATATCAATGGACTGAAGAATTTCATGGGCAGGAGACATTGAACAAAAAACAAAGCTTTAGGGTTTTTAAATCCTGACCTTGTATCCAGAAACAGCTTTCAGAAAGGATGTTTCTGCATAGATAATTTCTGAAGTTTTTTTCTCATTCTAGATAAAAGGTTGAAGTCTACAGAGATATTCAGAAGTCTGAAGTGTAATTTAAATCCAAGTTAGCAATCCTTTAAAAACAAATCCTGTTTAATTATTCATGACCTGGGAGCTGATGGGAATATAAATTTCTGCTTTTAATAGTATAGTTCTTTTACAATGTTTCTATTGTTTTGACTGCTCATTTTGGCTCTCACATCAAAAATATGTATATACAAATTCTCAGGAGAAGGTATTTGTTGAATATAGATCTTCCATTCCCAAATTAAATGTTGTGGCATCTTAATTGTAGAATAAAAGTTAAACAGCAGCACTTTTTTTCCTTTTATGGATGTGTTTTAAAGGGAGAGAATTAACAATCCCTCCAAATTATTGCTTATTTATGGAAGCTTTAGTTATTCAAATAGTTGAGTAGGTTTCAGCTTCCCAAACGTTCTTACTTCAGGACTGGAGTAGAAAACAAAATTCAAGAGATATCTGGGTTCCCCCTTTACTTTTCTGTTTCCTATTGGCCAACTATAGTAATTTTAGGCATTTCTTTGTGATGTACCAGCTCATAAAGCTTGCACTTCTGGAATGTTGCAAAAGTTGTTCCTTAACTCAGGGTTTGCAATTACTGCTATGGGTCAAATGCCATAAATGCAATGCATTTGATATGGATGCAGCCCATGAGTAATAAATCCCAGGGTTGTGAGCCCTCAGCACCTCCGGAAAGAGCGGACTTTCTTTCCAGAGGTTCATATCACCCTCTAGTTGAGAGGAAAAGCAGAGAGAGCTCAATCTGAGTTTGGATCCTTCTTTTGAAGAGTTCCTGAGTGCCTTGGTGTTTCTTGGTCTTGCCAAGCGCACAGCCGATCGTGTATTCAAGACTCAATTGTGTTTTGAGTGTGGGTGGGTAGAAGGTCAACTTCCTAGAAAATAACTAGCCTTCTTGCACTGACATTTAAGGTTCTCTGATTGGGAAGGAAGGGGGCCTTAAGATGGGATGAAGTGCTCTTGAGACTCCAGGAGCAGTGTTTATTAAACTGTAACTGATAATAAAGAAGAATGGATATCAAGCTTACCTGTAAACTCTGTGATCACTGAAGGTACCTCAAATTGAAGTCCCAATCCCTCGTAGTCTTGCTGTGGGCCATACAGGCAGTGTTCTCTGCGACCTCTTTAGTGCATCCCATCTGCTGCTCTGCAACATGCAGGCTCCTTCTGAGGTCTCTTGTGAGTATCCTGTGAGGACCACTTGCTTTTGGTTTGGATATCCTTGTCTATCTGAAGTGGCACTTATGTTCAGGCAACTAAATAATGTCCTTTACATCTCCTTGATATTTTGAAAAAGATTAAAAATTTAGAACACCAGAGAATACCAACTCATACTTTGATTATCCAAATCAATTAAGACATTTAAATTTAAAATAAAGTACATTTAAAACAAAGTAGGTGTATATGCAAACTCTAAACATGAAGTAGAAGGTATTGAATTTGGTGGAAGTAGTCAGGCTGGCTTACAAAGCCATTCCAGCTTTAAAGCCCCATGAAACTCCTGCTTTCAAGAACACTCATGGCAGTAATGCACTCATGTTATGGATACAAACTCCTTTTTTTATGTTCTAAAAGCTTAACCCCTACTACTAAAGGTTCTTTCTTACTATTTTTTTTCTTTCTACCTGATTAATGAAATAGGATAAAAAAAAGAGTGAAAAGGGATAAAATAATATAGATTCCTTTCCCCTGTATTCTAATAGACCTTCTAATAGTCTTTCAAATTCTAATCTCCTTTATGCCTCTAAAACAGAGTTAGGTAGGAGAAATCACATCAAAGAAATTATAAGCCACATGAGACGGTGTCAAGCCTCCTCAGTATGCATTCCTGGGATAAGACAACCCTCCAGGCAACTGGTAAAGAAAGTAAGCTTTCCGTCACATTTTGTAAAACTCAAGTAATTAGGAATATTCCAAATTTACAATAATTTCTACTGAAAGGAAACATAGAAGTAAAAACTCCAGAACCCAGAATTTCTTGGTAGTGGATGGAAGGTGAAAAGACACCATGCAGGTTCTCAGTTTAGTTAGATGGGAGATCCTCTTTTAGATAACAAAATATGTAACAAACATGAAAATCATTGAACAGATTCATAACTGGTGTAAGGATGAGGCTGAATTAGGAAATACAAATTCCTGTATGAACTTCACTTGAACGTTTTTGTCTGAATAGTTCTTAAATGATCTGTCAGTTTGATGCTTGGAGAAGAGAGAATGGAATGAGAATTTCTTTACACTCTAAGGCCTGTTTTTTCCAATGAACATTGGTCTGCATCATCATGTTTATTGTAGTGATCAGTGTCCTGGTATGGAAAATGGCATCAGGTAACAAATACAGTAGTAAATTAAGAAAACTTAGAGACTACTTTTTGTCAAAGTGATATTGAAGCAATACTTACACTAGCTTTACTCAAATACTCAGGACTGGCAGTAGGGCAAACAACCATGCAAAGCAAAGATCTGCCACCAGTAGAAGATGCTGCTGAAATAGAATAACCAGAAAAAAACAGGTTATAGTTAGAATACTTGAGTGTCTCCACTTAAAATCCAAGAAAGTTAGCTGGCTTGAGAGAATTGGTACCAGTCTCTAAGCTGGAAATATCTATTAAATGTTGTAGAAAACGCAAACTGGAAAAGGCCTAATAAGAAGTCTTGCACCTGGGATGGAACTCTTGGAACAGTACAGGCTGGGATATGACAGTGAAACTGCTCTTCAGAAAGGGACCTGGCGTCCTGGTGAATGTGAATCAGCAGTGTGCCAATGTGGTGAAGGCAAACTACACGCTGGGCTGTATTAATGAGCAAAAGTGTAGCTGGCATATTGAGGGAAGTGATTATTCAGCATTGGTGAGGCCACATATCAAATATTGTCTACAGCTCTGCTCTCCCAGTACAAGAGAGATGTTGGCTGGAGTAAGTCCAACAGAGGGCCACCAAGATGCCTACGGTGTGGAAGTTCTTGCTGTATATGGTGAGAGGGCCAGAGAAATGTGCTTGCTCCTCCCTCTGAAAGGGGAGATTGCTTTCTAAGACTGTTTAACAGTGGGCTTCAAATAAGACAGATTCAGATGCTGAGCTCCAGGTGGCCTTGGATACCAAAAAGGATGACGGGTAATAGCCACAGGTCACATGAAGGGAAATTATGACTGTATGTGAGGAAAAAATGGATTATGTGAGAGTGGTTAACAATTGGAATAGGCTGCCCAGAGAGGCTGTGGAATCTCTTTCCTTGGTGATAATCAGTGCTTAACTAGACAGGATCTTGAGCAAGCTTTTCTAATATTTTACGGTTTGTGCAGAAGGTTGGTCTAGATCCCTTCCAGAGTTCCCGTGTTGTATGGTGTATGATCCTGATTGGGAATGACTGAAACAGAGCTATGGGCTTTTTTTTATTTTATTTTTTTTTCCTTGGAAGAAAAATAGTGAATACTTTAAATAATTCCAATGTTTAAGTAAGATCTGATTTGAAGTCATGAAATGATACATAAAAACAACGTGATAACTTGCTATCAGATGGCCTGCACCAAACATGCAGCAGCTTTCTCAAAATTGGAGAGGCCACTTCAAAGCTTCCATGCTCAGTTGTGGTCCAAATGGACCACAATATAGCTAACACTGATTTATATTTAAGTTAAAAAAAAACAAATTTTCATAAACATATATGATTTTGATTTATGGAAATAAAAAAGCATTTCATATATGTAAGGAAGTTCACTGGCTGAGCTGGCTGATCTGTCAGGCTCACTTGTCATTATTCATGTAACAGACAATTTTAGTTTGCCATTGAAAGTGAACTGAGCTGGTGAATGCAAGCCAACTGTAGCTCTACTTTCAATATTAATGTGAAGGCTCTTCATCAGATCCATTATTCATGGGAGAGCTTCATCAGCAGAACTTCAAGGAAAACTGGGTGCATGGCAGAACTTCTGAAGAATGGTTTAAACTTAGGATATTATGAAACGAGGACACAATACATTGATTTTATGTTAAAGAATGAGACTATGTTCCACGCTGGTTTCTTTCTGCTGCCTTTAAAATAAGCGTGCATGTGTGTGTGTCTGTACATACATAGAAAGTTACATAGAATTTTTTTGTGAGGTTTTTTGGAGCGTTTTTTAAGACTATCTACTCTTTTCAGAAATTTGCTATGATTTGGGAATTGACTACAATATTATTGAGTTGTGGAAAACATTTTGTATCATAAACTAGGAAATAAATATGCATTTTTTTCTGAGTGTAATTTCCAGAAATAGTTTATGATTTCCTTAAACTATTCATTTGTGTAGCACAGACACTTACAGTTCTCATTTTTCTCTGTATCTTTTTCTTTCAAAACTCTGAAAAGCAACACACTGTTGCCTGTGGGAAATCAGGAGATACTTTTCATTATCACTGGAGAATTCGCTTGTGAGCTTGTCCTTAGATAAAATATTTTCAACTATTTATCCTTTGTGTTCCAAATATCAGTGGACATTCTGTATTAGAAAGGAACAACAAACACCACCATAGATAGTGGTATATGGGACTGCGCCATATAGTGGGTTTTGACTTTTCCTTTTCACCAAGTCAGTTTATATTCTCCTGAACCGCCCTGCTTTGCTCTTCCCTTTGACTTATTCCATTCTTGTTGCAAGTGATATTTCTCAAAGTCATATACCAAGACAAATCATTGTAACAAAAGCATTTCTTTGGCCTACTCCCTGATTATTTCCAATCTTGAATGACTGAAACACGACAGAGCAGTTCAGCATCAGATAAAATGAGCATACTGTGCTCAAATGACACTAGATACAAAATGGGTACGAAAATAAATGGCTTGTCTTTAGGTCTATTTTCTGGGGAAAAAAACACCAGCAACAAACCAAACCACAACAACCACAAAAAAAAACAGAACAAGAAAGAAAAAGCCCCAACCCACACTGTAGGAGGTCCTGATTCTTTCAGATAGAGAATTATTAAAAAAAAACCAAACATTTTTCTTCCTCACTCTTATATTTCAGTATAAGTAGAAATATTGCTAAGAATTCCTTTCACTCATGTAATATCTTTATCTCTGGATTATCGATGGCAACTTAAATTTTCTTAAAAGTTGAGCTAGTAACAGATTTTTTAACATGTTTTAATAGTTATTTGAAATTTTAATATTTTATGCTAAAGTGTATTTTTTAATTTTAAACAATTATCTTTCTTAATTACTTTTATAATACATGGAATACAAATATCTCATTACAAATTTTTTTCAAATCCTTAAAATATTTGATCCCAATCATCCAGAATCATTTGCAAATGATCCCAGACAAAAAATGTAGGAGTCTATTTATGACAATTAATTCCATAAAACTTGGAAATTTTGTTCTATAAGCAATCATTAAAGAAAATCTTCATAATTGTCAAAGATGCCTTAATTCTTTAAAGCAAGTTAGAAAATAAAATTAAAAAATTGCAGTTTTCAGTGACACAGGAAAACTGAAGACTTGGGCTTGTTGCAGGTGTGCATAAACATGGCTTCATATTTTAATTTCCTGATTGTACAGATTGTGCACTGTGACAGTTCATAGGTGAATACAGTTGTATGCATATACCATATTCAACTGATACTTTTCTTACTTTATTTCCCATATAACTGTTCTTTCAGGATTTCCTAACATTTCATTTCTTCAATATAAATCTAGGAACAGGATTTCTTTTCATGTTTCAAAAATTCTGTCTAGGCTCATTTGGCTCAGTTTCTGTCTTGATTACATCATAAACAACTTATACCACTGACACATTTTTAATCCTCGGGGGTAGGAGTGAAGCATAATTTTCTCGTTCTTTATTAAGTTCTGCCTAGTGAGATCCAACATAAATTTCTTTTAATTACCACTTTATATGTAGCATGGATATCACAGCTGAAAACAATTCCTAAAAATAAAATGAGATCATATGTCAGCTAGACAACTTGTTTCACAAAAATCTCATTTTAGATTTCTCATTTGTTTGTTCTGATTCTTCAACACTAAAAAAAGAATGGCCAATGCACTTTCAGTAGATAAAAATAAATTAACCTGGGGATCCATGGGGATTCTCTGACATGCTATTTGACCTCTAAGAAACTTTTTTTTTTTTTTTTTATTTATACTAGGTGGCGTAATGTTGAAGGCTAACTCTGTCCTAAGAAAAGGTAGAAAAGATGGGTGGCTGATGTCTGTGCTCCTAACAGAACATAGTGCGTATGTTAAAATGCAAAAGAAAAAGTGAAATCAGTGGTTTTTTTACCTACCTAAAGTTCAACACAACAACTTAGAGATGTTAGCATCCTGCTCTCAAACAAAGCAGTTACAGTATTTTTGCCTGAAGAAATTCTGAAGCTATCCTTGTGCTATTTTAGGAAGTTCTGATCTGAACAGAAAGATCTAGAAATCCCTACAAAATTACTATGCATAATGATAAATATTATTAACTTGGTTTTAGAATTTCGTGACTTTTCATGTAATTCCAAATTCAGCTGGTAATGAGTTAGATGTAGGATATGGAGAACATGGCTACTATTTTCATTTTAAGTTTTTTCAAAAGACAGTCTCTGTGTCTATATCTGTCTTGCTAGAGGTAGGCACAACAGTGAGTAACACCCGGACCCCCAGCAACATAGCGAAGGTCCATAGGTAGGTATTTAAATGTAGGTATCTTAATCTGTGAGCTGGATCACTCATGAATGTTTTCAATGTGTCTGCTTTCAACATGAACGCAAGCTGCCAGGGTTCCTATAATGAGTTACCCAGTTATATAGCTAGATTATCAGTTATTGTAGAGCTGAATCTTACTCAGTTTTACATTCAGTGGAGCTCCTGGGATGATTTAAATGATGAAATATAAGGGTGGGATTCAGTTACTTCTAGCTGCCAGTACGAGATGTCAAACTTGTCTTGTCAAATCTCCAGATTTCTTGCAGGTGCCAATAACACCTTACAGCATTTAGAATAGCAGCTCCTCTAAATGTCTACATAGGATGACATGAATTGTTCCCGGTTCACCTCTGGTTATATTGACTAGAGCAGACAGCTGGTCTACACACTTTAAACATATTTTTATTTTTTTAAAGTGAATTGCATTAACACTAGTGAACATATAATATAAAAAAAATGAGAAAAATGTCATAAAAATATGTTGGTGAAGTTTCTTCAGGGAATTAAATAGATTTTTTTTAATAAGCTGGAAAACATTTTCAAAGAGAGGAGAAGTTAGTCATTTGTCATGTAGTTATCCTGGTAGAAGGTAGACTGAGTTGATGAATGATGTGAATGTTCAGGGATGTCTCAATTTAGCAAATACAGGTTGCTTAATAATTCTGTTTCAGTGCATGACACTAAAACTGAAAACTTTGTAAAACAGCTCTTCCAGCTGTTTTCTTTAGCTGATATTGAAGTAGAGAAGGTAAATTGTGTTTCAACATGCTGCTTACGAAAATAAGAATATAGAAATAGCATCTTCTTATTAAGTAAGTCAGAGTGACCCAAATAAACAGTTCCAGACAATATTCTGCATGCTACTTATAACAGCAGTAGCTACTTATATCAGTCACAACAGAAATCATTATTCTGTGTGTACAAATATTTTCAGGGTGTGTATCTCTGAAGGAGACTCATTTAAATAATTTTAAAATCCATATTCTTTTAAAACACTTGTTCCCAAGTTTTAGTGATAGTTTCCTTTTATTATCCCTCTCACATAGAGAATTACCACGAATATTTTAGCTGGTTATTAAATTAAGTGACCAAATAAGAATTTATTTTTCATTAATGAGAAAGTTGTTATGTGCTAATTTAGTTACAATATTTTTTTAGTCAAATATCGGGAAGCTGTTTTGCTAAGTAGGCTCTTTCTTGCTAATTTTCCAGTCTGAACATCTTTTTTTCACATCAGCAACTTCAGAAATGGCCTTGAGGGACCTTAATTTCCTGTATCTTTTTTGAAAAATAACAGTTCCTTCCTACTCCCATATCCCCATGATTACTCTCAGATAAGAGCATGTAACTCTCTGAGGAAAATAATAACGTGCTGTTTCAGGTTGTTTCCTCATGTCATTTTTTTTTAAGCGTTCATAAGGTATTCTATGCTTTAACCTCTTTAAAGCCTTAGAACAGAGTTCTCAACTCTTTTTGCATCCGGCTTCAGATTAGAACATGCTTACTAAGAACTCTTTGATGTTGTAGTTCAAATCTTGTAATTAGAAAAGGATATGATAAATAACAATAAACAGGGTAACTGTAGCAACAAAAGCTGGAAACTACAAAATACCTTACTTAAACATAATTCATTCCATGTTTGCAAGTCATTTATTACATATTCACAAGTTGCTTAACTCAGCTATTACCAGTCTAAATAGTTCCACTAATTAACTTTAGTAAGAGCAGAATTAGTCTTCAATAGGAACAGAATTAGCAGAATAAGGGTGGAAGGGAGTTCGGGGTTTTGGGTTTTTTTTGTTTGTTTGTTTGTTTGTTTGTTTTAAAAAAAAAGAAATAAAACTCTACAGTTAAAGTAACAGCTGTTATGGAGTAAGGATTAAAACAAAGTAAAGTATATCGTTGTACATTTTCTTCATCGTATAACTTGAGCCAAATTCCTAAATGTTCTGTGTTTATTTTGATATCTCCATGACATCTGGTATGTTTAAAACTAACTGATGTATCTCGCTAATGCAAAATCAATATATGTTATCATGTTATCATTTGACTTCTTTGTAGTAATTTCTTATTTTCTGTATGAAGTTGGAAGTGCGCATGTCTAGACTGCTTAATGAGATTATCTACTGAAGATTATTAATTGTCTAGCATAGTTATGTCCCCTTATTTGGCTTTGTGACTCCTGTCTTAGGATGGATGAAACTCCTGGAAAATCTCCTTTCTCTCTTTCTCAAATGAAGCTAGATGATTAGCAGGTACTATGTGCCAAAATTAAAAAGGGTGAAAAGCAGGTAGCATAAAACACATACATTGTCTAGGTGTCCTGGTTTGAGGTAAAACAGAGCCAATTTTCTGATTTGTAATTTTACTTTTTAGCTGGGCCTCTTCTAACTGACTAAACTCTGAAATTAACAGCATGTTGTTCAGAAACTGCTTGCTCTCAGAGTGATAAGACCTGATTATACCAAGGAATGGTGTGCACAGAGGCTCTTGCTTATACTTATTGCTATAACAACCAAGGTCAGCTAACTTCGCCTTTTGCCCGTCAGAGGGTTGGAAGCGGAGAAGCGTAGAGGAGTCCCACCTGCAGGGAGGAGCGGATGGGACAGGTGACCCAAAACTGACCAACAGGGTATTCCATCCCATCTGCATCACGCTCAGTATAAAAGCTAAGGGATCAAAGGGGCAGTGTGGCTCTGACTCGGTTTTCTTCTTCAGTGGCCGACGTCTGAGGAGGACCTTGNGGGGGGGCATCTGTGTTCCGATTGGCCAATACGGTCAAAACCATGACACTAGGGATAATAGCTCTGGTCTCTAAATGAATTATTGTTGCTTATGAGATTTTTAAAATGAGATGAAGAAAATAAAAAATATATGTTTCTGGTATGGCTAGTTTTGGCAGATGTGAAAAAGTATTCATAACCCTTCCATTTTGTTAATTTATTGCAAAATCTATTGCTAGCACGTATTACACTGCCTCCTGCTGACAGAACCCAGCAACTTGCTCCATTTGTTAGTTTCCTTCAAAGCCTTAAGAGTAGTTGTCAGAAATTGAAAAGTACAAGCATTATTAGCCTTTTACAAGATATATGTATTTTTATGCCAGACCTGATTATTGGTATGTTCTTTAACGAATTCCTCCTTCAGAAAGGAGTTTGCAAATTAAATTACAATTAGAACATTTTTCAGGCTTGGCTTTGTTTTTATTCTCCTTGCTTGCTTTTCCCCTTTTACAGACTCCAGTGAAGGGAGTAGAGGTTGCATACATGAATGAAGGAGTCTTTGATCTCCCACTACTTTGACATCTTCCATTTGAAGACCTGGAGCTTCTTTTTTCAGTATTCCTTAGCAAGACGGTTGTAAAATTCATTATTGTTTGTGTAGAAGTAAATAATAGATCCTAATAAATAAAATATACTGTTGCAGATAAAATGCAGAAGAGTAACAATGTTCAAAGAGTGAATGAGGTGTTTACAGGGAGAAGGTGCATGTGTGTTGGGTGGAACTCCATTGCGAGTGATATTTACAGTAGTTTTATAGCAGCACTGGACTGCATATGAAAGAAGACAGTCTGAGCCTGAACCCTGGGTTCTGAATATGCAAGTATAAAAGCAAAATTATAGTTAAGACTTCTCAAACCATTTTTACACTCATTAAATTCAAAATGGGTCATTTCTAATAATGAGATTTTGCAGCTACTTAGTCACTGATCATTTTGCCAGTTTTAATTAATTCTAATTTTAAAAGATGAAGTTCTGAATATGGATGGAAGAATTGGAAATGAGGCTTGCCTTAGCTTGGTTTACAGCAATAGTTTATATGTCATTGGTTATAGAGAATTAATTCTCCCTCAGAAAGTTGAGAGTACCATAGGCTGAAGACACACCACAGGCTAATGCTGTGTGTTTCTTCTAGAGCTGATCAGTACTTTAATTTTTCTTTGAGGATGCTCTCAACCTTCCAGGATTAGCCCTTTACTTTGAACTTCCTACTATGTATTGAGAATAACCTATTGAGAAACAGAAACAGAGATAGAACACCATACATGATACTATGCCACATATATGTGTTGTTACTATAGTCACTGTCTTGCCCATGATGGCTGTGATTAATTACTGTTAAATACTGTCCAGTAATACTGTCCATAGCCCAGTCTGCCAAACTGTATGTGTGTTTCTCAAAGCCTAGCCCAACAGTCTACAGTTATTCAGCATACAAAAGCAATTTTGTACCAACCCACCAGCTTGGTAATCAAAAGAAGATGACTCTGCCTTTACAGGGTGATTTCTACAGCTACCAGATACACACTTCCCTTCCACAAAAAAGTATCAACCTCTGTATTTTCAAAGATTATGTGGTGAAGGACAAAATCTTCTCTAGCTAAGGTCTATATTTCATCAGCCATGGGCAATGAAAGTGATCCTCTGTGTTCCAGGAAAGACAAGATTAGGATATTCATACAGATTTCACTGTTTCTGATTTCCTTCAAGAAAAGAGTTTCTATCCCTTCAGACTGCAAAGATAGCTATCTTGTTAAAATACGTTCTGAACTTTCTGAGTCTGGAGATTCAGAGGCATCACCCTATATGTGAATGCCTGTCTCTTACCAGAATGTAGTTTTGAAGTTCAACTATAATGGTAAATTACATTCCCACGTCTCAAAACAAGAAACAAATTACTGTACCCTGCATGAGCAGAATCAAAATTAATGGATGAAAGGATACAAAATCCCACTTTGTGCCTGAAGAAATGAAATCTCATCTTGAATGTGTTTTATTTACTATTGCTGTCCTTAGGTATTAGTTTTAGTAGTACATATACTATCTCAGAATACAAGATAATTCCTGAATGTAAAGTGAGATATGGCCTTCTTCAAAGGAGTTCAGAAACTAATATGTATAGATTAAAAGTACTTAAAATATAAAATATGATAATGTAACAAGGCAGAACTATGGCAATTCTTTTATCAGATGAGTGGGTTTTAAATAATATTTTAAAAAGATTTTCTTTTTTTTTGTACTCTGTTGTTCACTTCTATTAAAAATCAAATATTTCCTTGCTTCCTTCAGGGGTTTCTTTTCCCCTGTGGGATGAGGGAGAGAATCAGGGAAAAAAGTAAAGGACAGTGAAGGAAGAGAAAATAACAACAATAATTATGACAAAAGAATACACAAAATAAATGATGTGCAATACAATTGCTTACCACCTCCTGACCAATGCCCAGCCCTTTCCCGAGCAGCAATCATGGATTCCTGCCAACCAGGCAACTCCCATTTTGTATACTGAACATGACGTCTATGGTATGGAATATACTTTTGGCCAGCTTGTCCTACCTATGCTTCCTCTCAGCTTCTATGNCAACAATAATTATGACAAAAGAATACACAAAATAAATGATGTGCAATACAATTGCTTACCACCTCCTGACCAATGCCCAGCCCTTTCCCGAGCAGCAATCATGGATTCCTGCCAACCAGGCAACTCCCATTTTGTATACTGAACATGACGTCTATGGTATGGAATATACTTTTGGCCAGCTTGTCCTACCTATGCTTCCTCTCAGCTTCTATGGGAAGCTGAAAAAGTCCTTGACTTAATAGAAACATTACTCAGCAACAACTAAAACAGTATGTGTTATCAACTTTATTCTCATATTAAATCCAAAACAGCAGCTACTAGGAAGAACATTAACTCTATCCCAGCTGAAACCAGGATATACTTCCAATGCTGTTTCTATTGCTGAGCTCTGCTGTCTGCTGAACAGAGAACAGCAGGGTCCCCTTTTCTACATCTTGACTGGACACAGTGTGTCCCGGAGTTCTTTTTATGTGTGTGGGCAGGAAAAAAAAAGATGGTACCTGTCTTCTAAGGAATGTCACGTATTCTTTCCTGAGCAGCAAATTGGTTGCCCTTGGTGGCATATAAACAAATCCTGACTTCCCTTTCTACCCTTTTCCTAATGAATTGCTCCCAGAGAAATATTTCTCTTGTAGAAAGCTTCAGCATAACTTTGCATAGAGATTAGTAAAATTAGAAAAGCAGTGAGATGTCTTTGTCTTCAAATTATTCAGAAAAAATATGAATATTGACATGAGAAGAATCTTATTTAAAAATGTCAGGGTTTTTTTAGGATCAGGAATAATGCCCAGATAGAGTGAGGTAGGTAGTATAAAAGAATTTTGTCAGATCTCTTTTTTTAAAAAAAATATTATTTTATATTTTGAACTTGGGTAGACTTCGTGAGCCTATGCATTGCATCATTTTCTTTCCTGGCTATAAAGTAGTTGGAATATCTGGCACATTTGGAATATACATGGTATTTTCTTGCTCGAGAGGATATGGCAATATCAGTTTGCAGGCTGGAGAAGCAACAACACTTTAATGTCTAATAGTATGAGAGAAAATTAATTGAAATGGTGGCTACAAAACTGTGCTTTAAAACTGAAAATAATAACCTTACAGCTCACTGACCTGAAAGACAGTTATTGTATAGTCTCAATATTCATAACAATGAAGAAAATATCTAGGAACAATCCATAAGGCATTTATGTTAGTTTTGACAGTTCCCTTCCTCCCCTAATCATGGTATGCATCTTTGCCTTCAGCCTTCCTGTAATATTCATTTGGCAAAATGTCAACAGCCTAATTTCTGCAACCATTCACAATATTGTCAAAATGCATTAATTTTTAACGTGCTTCCTACCCAGGCCTCACACGTAATTAAAGTTATCATCTGAAAGAAAGAATGGTGCAGGGATCTTAAGCTCAAAACTTTCCCTGAGACAGACATGAGGTAGCTCCACCCCACAAAAAGTGGCATTTTGTTTTAAATAATATGCAAAACCTCTTAGCAGGACTTTCTATTTCAGGCTTAGCCATTCAGGTGCAGAATTCTTAGAATGGAGATGGTTTCTGGTTCAGAAAACAGTTCAGTTGTGTCAATCTGAATCACAAAGAATGACAGACGGATTCAGAATTAGTACTACTGTAAGTAGATTTACATATGTGATTTCAAAACCCATAACAGCACTGGTCCTACCAGATCTCCCCAAAGAGCTGAGGGAGATTAAAAAAGTTAGCGATAACAGATAATGACAACAATTACATTTTATTATCTTGCATTATTGTATTGGGGAAGGCTACTTAGACATCCTAAATTTGAGTCTAATCAGCATAATAGCAGTCTTTCATTCAGAATTCATATAAAACCAGCTGAACCCCATTATGAAATAATTAGCCAAAGCAACAGGTCACATACTGGGCTGGTGGAAGAGTAGAATTAGTTCTAAAATTTCTAATAACTGATGTGAACATGAGGCACTGACAGCTTTTTCTGTGAAAGACAACGTTCACAAAGAGGAACACAGGTTAGGAAGCAGAGCTAGAGACTATGTAACTGACTTGAAAAAGGTGAGAAGAGATTTGTGGATGAAGTGGTGGATAAATTTATACTTGGAATAATAAAATTATAGTGTTGAATTTTAACTCTTTTAAAAAGGAGTTAGTTTACATACGCTTCATTAGTAACTATGATTTCACAAATTCTTAACTTTCTTAGTTTTATCTTTCTTCTTTTTTGTTTCTTTGCTTTTCTTTATAAAGTAAATTCATGGAGGCAGAGTTTTTGGCCAGCTGCACCAAAAAATCTCTAATAGCATTGATACCACAAATAGTGAAAATAGACGGAGAATAAAAACAATATATAATTATAGTATTAAGACTAGATTACAAATCATAATATGTTTAAAAGTCATCTACAGCTAAAAGTTCATGACTGAGGAAAGAGATTGTATTTTTTTTTTAAATTTTTTTTTACTGGATGTTGGAAATTTAAATTTTAAATTTGTATATCTATTGTATAGGCAGATTTTAATATGGAATAGTCAGTCCAAATTCTGGTTCTGCAGGCTTTTCTGACAAAAGATCATTCTATTTCCTCCTTAGAAAATTGCAAAAGAATTCTACTCCCCCAAACACAAACACACATCTTATTCGGGAACAATTGCTTTGTATAGTAGAAAATATAAAGATTTTTTTAAAATACTTTTCTATAATTCCTCAACAAGAGACTTCTATCTCTCAACAAAAAATAGGCCGTAAATGCATCAGGATTTCCTCTTAATTTTTATTCATTTTCTGTAAGGGACATTTACTCAAAATTCTCTTAGTCTTCTATTTTCTGAAACACTTTGTTGTAATTATTCGACCTCTTTTTCTGTTCAGTGGTGGCAGGCAAACACAAGCTCAACAGATCATCATGTTTGTTCTTTTTAAAACCCGCATAGATAACCAAAAAGAAAGAACGTTACATGAACCTCTCTGGTTGCTGCACATACTAATGCGACAGCTGCCTTAGATAACATTCTTCTGGAGAGGCTGTCTGCAGACTTGCTGTCTTCCCTGGGAAGATGACATACTTAATTCTGGGTTGATTAACAGCTAGAAGATCCATCAGGTTTTTAGGGCTAATGGCTTTAGAAGAAGAATATAAACTCCTGGCTTTGTGCTATTAGAAAATGTCATTCAAATTACTACTATTATCTGCACATACACTTGTGGCTACAGCCTGAACAGATAACTGGGTTCTTCCAGCCACTTTGTCTTTCAGGCCAGTTACCTGAGCTACCATGCAGACAGGACACAGCTCCCACAGCAAAACATTTTAATTCATGACAAAGGTTTCAGTCCAGATAGGGTCAGTAAATCTAGTACCAAAAAAATGGTGCCATTTCAATTGAAATTTTAATATAACAAATTATTTTTTAGCATGTTCCAAAGTACCTTTATCTAAAACATCATTTTGAGACATATAAAAGAATCACTAACGGAAGTACTTTCTTTATTATTAACAACTGTTATTATAAATTAATAGCAATGTTAATAGGCATCTTTAAATATGTAGGAAGATTATTATGTTTCAAATGCAAGGATATCTTGGGATATGTTAAACCACATCATTGCCAGCATCATTGATTTCTCCAAAACACAAGTGGGAAACAGTTGTCTGGAAAATAATAATGGTAATAATATTTTTCTTTTTTTTTTCCTCCAAGTAATTACTGAGAAAATCAGACTTCTATTTGAAACACAAGACAGGAAGATATATGTAAGGTACTTAGAAATGCAAATGCGGTTTGTTTTTAGTGAAATGTAGTTTTCACCAGAGAAACCAATTTGTTCATAAAGATTACCTCCGCAAAAAGCCAACTGTTCTCAGATACTTGTTTATGCTCAAACAGGAAACATATTTTATGTATAAAGAAAAGTATTCATGGTTGTTACTGTTTAAATCTTAACAGTCTAATTGAAAAATCATTATTAGTCTAGATCTAATTATTGCAGAAAAAAGATGAATAATAATACTATTTCCCTGCACAGAAGGTCTCAATAATCATACATACATATTGTAACTTACATATTTATAGTTACTATTCCTTTTCTTGAGGTTATGCTCACCCTTCCATTGCTCATCGTGGTCTTAAAGCCAGTAGTTTCAAATGCTGGAGAGGGAAACATCATGTTTCAGGAGTTCTTCATCGGAAGATATGTTAATGTACATGATTTCTTCTTGGCCTACAGGGGATGGAAGCAAGGACAGGCAGACTGGGAGGGGTACAGAGAAGTTGTCCAAGTAGCCAGGAGCCAGATTAGGCAAGCTAAAGCCCAGGGACCTCAAGGATAACAAGAAAATTTTCTGTAAGTATGTCGGAAGATGTGGGCCCTCTCTGGAAGCTAACAGGTGACCTTGTCACCCAGGATATGGAGAAGAATGAATTTTTCACCTTGGTCTTCACCGGCAAGGGCTCTAACCACACCACTCAAGTCGCAGAAGGTAAAAACAGGGGCTATGAGAATTAAAACTCGCCCACTATAGGAGAAGATCAGGTTCGAGACCATCTAAGGAACCTGAAGGTACACAAGAGCATGGGACCTAATGAAATCCATCTGCAGGTCCTGGGGGAACTGGCAGGTGAAGTTGCTAAGCCTCTTTCCATTATATTTCAAAAGCCGTGGCAGTCTGGTGAAGTTCCCCCTGACTGGAAAAGGGGAAACATAACCCCCATTTTCAGAAAGGGAAAAAATGAAGTCCCAGGGAACTACAGGCTGGTCAGTCTCACCTCTGTGCCCGGCAAGATCATGGAGACGATCCTCCTGGAAACTCTGCTAAAGCACATGGAAAATAAGATGACTGGTATCAGTGACAGCCAACATAGCTTCATCAAGGGTAAGTCAAATTTAGTAGCCTTCCACAATGGGGTTTTAGCGTTGGTAGATAAGGGGAGAGCAACAGATGTCATTTACCTGGACTTTTGGAAAGCATTTGACACTGTCCCACACGACATCCTGGTCTCCAAATTGGAGAGACATGGACTTGATGGATGGACCCATGGGCGGATAAGAAATTGGCTGGATGACCACACTCCAAGAGTTGCAGTCAACGGCTTGATGTCCAAGTGGAAACCAGAGACAAGTGGCCTTCCTCAGGGGTCAGTACTGTGACGTCTTTGTTGGTGACATGGATGGTGGGATTGAGTGCACCCTCAGATAGTTTGCCAACAACACAAATCTTTGTGAAGCAGTTAACATGCTGGAGGGAAGGGATGCCATACAGATGGACCTGGACAGGCTTGAGAGGTAGGCCCACGCCAATTTCATGAAGTTCAACCAGGTCAAGTGCAAGGTCCTCTACCTGGATCGTGGCAATTCCAAGCACAAATACAGAGTGGGTGGAGAATGGATTGAGAGAAACCCTGAGGAGAAGAATTTGGGATTGTTGGTGGATGAGAAGTTCAACATGACCTGGCAGTGTGTGCCACAGCCCAGAAAGTCAGCTGTACCCTGGGCTGCATCAAAAGAAGCAGGGCTAGCAGGTCGAGGGAGGTGATTCTGCCCCTCTATTCTGGTGAGACCCCACCTGGAGTACTGCGTCCAGTTCTGGAACCCTCAGCACAGGAAGGACATGGACCTGTTGGAGCGAGTCCAGAGGGGGGCCACGAAGGTGATCAAAGGGCTGGAGCAGCTCTCCTATGAAAACAGGCTGAGAGAGTTGGGGTTGTTCAACCTGGAGAAGAGAAGGCTCCAGGGAGACCTTACTGCAGCCTTCCAGTACTTAAAGGGGGGCTATAAGAAAGACAGGGAGGGACTCTTTAAGAGAGAGTGTAGCAATAAGACAAAGGGTAACAGTTTTAAAGTGAAAGATGGTGGATTTAAACTAGACATCAAGAAGAAATTTTTCACTGTTAGGGTGGTGAGACACTGGAACAGGTTGCCCAGGGAAGTTGTCGGCCAGGCTGGATGGGGCTTTGAGCAGCCTGGTCTAGTGGGAGGTGTCCTAGCCCATGTCAGGGGGGTTGGAACTAGATGGTCCTTAAGTTCCCTTCCAACCCAAACCATTCTATGATTCTATGATTCTGCACTTTAGGACCAACTTAGTGTCACTTTTATGTGTTTGCCAATGGACTTTTACGTCTTTGCTTTTTCTTCATTGACCAGCTCCATGTTACATCTGTCTTTTGAATAGTTAGATACTATTTCTTCATTATCTGTTACCCCTAAAAATAGTTTTTTTCACCTTCATCTACATTTCTTTAACCAACCCTTTATGAATTACTTTTGTCCGTGGACTTTCCAGTGCCAGAGCTATGCCCCATGTTTTATCACTCTGTGCCTGTACTCTTCTACCCTGCACTGTGTCTCAGCTTCTGAAGGCCTTTCCTATCGTATGTACCAGTGCAGTATTTCTTTATACTACATCATTGTGTTAAGAGTTGTAAATACCAGTCATAGAATAAATGCTTATTTCTGCTGTAAAACTATGGTTTTATCACATGAAGATAAACAAAAATAAAACAAATATAGAATTGTTTTATTAGATCCTAGATACATGGTCAAGTACAAAAATTAGTGTCACACCTACACCAAGTAAAACAAAACTGCAGGCAGATCAAGAAAACTTCAGACAGAGCAAACCTGACAAGACTCAGTCCTGAGGCCTTGTAAATTCAGTACAACTCCTATGGCCTGCCACTAGCAGTGACAATACTGTATTACAGGGCTACACGGTTACATATCACACAAACTACTTATCACTTACTTTTCATTTGAATCCTTAGAGGAAAAAAATAACTTTTTCCAGACCTCTATATGGTGAATTTTAAACTGTGAGAAACTAAGGTGTCTTAAAATAACTTCTCTGTCATGATTCTTAATTGGAGATCTCAAGAAAACAGGTACTTTTTTTCCCAGAGGGAGGAGGAATTAACAAAACAAACAACTCACCACAGATGAAAAGCGGAAAATTGTTAGGAATAATTGTACCACTTTTGATTATTCCAAAATTGAAAGCTGATAAAATAAAGAAAAAAGTGATTTCCATTTAAAACCCTCAGGTACCTTGGCAGATGACATAGACATTAGTTACTCCATTGCTGAAAAATGTATTTTGATGAATTAGCTATTACTTCTCAGATATAGTAGCTTTACACACCTATGCTACTCTCTGGTAAACAAAAAGATTTTACAGTGATGGTAAGAGAGTTCTGAATTTTATTTTTCATCACAGTTTTAAAAAGTCCAAAACCAAAGATTATTTGTCCAGCTGCAGCATGGGCAGGAATTGCTAGCCTGTCAGATATGATTAATAAGAAGATGGTCATGCATCACTAATTTGATTAATTTTCACAGGGAAATGACAATGAGACCTAACAATAGCAAAGCAGGATATATAATTGACTTAGACTTCAGAACATCTCGTGGCACATAGCAACACATATAATATGTTGGAATAAAAGATTAGGATATGAGATATTTTAGATTATGTTCTTACCTGTGTAACTAACTCACATCAAAGTGTAATAGAAATTGTATACAGACAGAGTAGGGATGAAGGCATAAGCTCTATGCAACTATGGTAATGGAAACTTCAGTCATGCTACACAGTGTAGAGGGTGAAGGACCAGGAGGATATTGGATGTGTGGGTATTGATGGCTACAGGCTGTTCAGAAGGGACAGGTGAAAAAGGAGGGTCTGAGTTGTTGGCTCTGCATCAAGAAGTGGATAGAGTGTGAAGATCTGTCTCTGAAGAATAGCCACGAGCAGGTTGAAAGCTTATGGGTAAGAATTAGAGACCAAAGCAACAAAGGTAACCTTTTGGTTGATGTCTACTACAGGCCACCTCAAAGGGGATCAAGGGGAGCCTATTGATAAAGCCTTCTTTCTCCAGTTACAGTAGACAACGCACTCACAAGCTCTTGTCCTGATGGGAGACTGTTGGAATGCATTGAGGACAACTTCTTAAGCCAGGTAATAGACAATCCTACAAGAGGGAATGCAATACTGGACCTGTTGGTCACCAACAGAAGTGAGATAATCAGTGATGTCATGATTAGAGGCAGCCTGAGCTGCAGTGATCTTGCACTGGTAGAGTTCACAATCCTGAGCGGTCATTCGAAGAGTAAAGTCAGGACCCTGAAATTTAGGAAAGCAAAATTCGGGCTGTTCAAGGAGTTAGTCAATAGGATCCCCTAGGAAACTACCCCCAGGGACAAGGGAGCAGAACTGAGCTGGCAGATCTTTAAGGATGCTTTCCATAAAGCCCAAGAGCTCTCCTTCCCCAGGTGTAGGAAATCAGGCAAAGAAGGCAAGAAACCAGAACGACTGAGGCGAGACCTGCTGGTCAAACTAAAAGGCAAGAAGGAAATGCATAAGCAGCGCAAGCACGGACAGGTATCCTGGGAAGAGCATAGAAACGTTGCCTGGTTGTGTAGGGATGGGGTCAGGAAGGCCGAGGCACAGCTGGAGCTGAACTTGGCAAGGGACACAAAGAATAACAACAAGGGCTTCTACAGGTTTGGCAGCCAAAAAAAACAAGGTCAAAGAAAGCATATTCCCCCTGATGAGCAAGACTGGCAGACTGGTAACAATGGATGAGGTACTCAGCAACTTTTTTGCCTCAGTCTTCTCTGGCAACCACTCGCTTCCCACACCTCTCAAGTGGATAGACTGCAAGGCAGGGATTGCAGGAGAAAAGTCCCTCCCCCTGTAAGAGAAGATAAAGTTCATGACCACCTGAGGAACCTGAACATACAGAAGTCTACAGAACTTGGCGAGATGCATCCCAGAGTCCTGAGGGAACCGCCTGATGTAGTTGCCAAGCTATCACTCTCCATGATATTTGAAAAGTCATGGCAGTCAGATGAAGTCCCTGGTGACTGGAATGAGGGAGACATTGCACCTATTTTTAAAAAGGTAGAAAGGAGGACCCTGGGAACTACTAACCTATCAGCCTCACCTCTGCGCCCGGAAGGCCATGGAACAGATGCTCCTAGAAGCTATGCTAAGGCACATGGAGGACCAGGAGGTGATTTGAGACAGCCAGCATGGCTTCACCATGGGCAAGTCCTGCCTGACTAACCTCGTGGCCTTCTATGACGGAGTGACTACATCAGTGGACAAGGGAAGAGCTATGGATGTGGTCTATCTGGACCTCTCTAAGGCCTTTGACATGGTTCCCTTTCTTTCTAAATAGGGCAGGGATGGATTTGATGGGTGGACTGTTCGGTGGATGAGGATGGGTCGTTGGGTGATCGCATCCAGAGGGTAGTGGTCAATGGTTCAATGTCCAGACAGAGATCGGTGACAAGCAGTGTCCCTCAGATTTCTGTACTGGACCAGTATTATTTAGTATCTCCATCGATGACATAGTCAGTGGAATCAAGTGCACCCTCAGCAAGTTTGCGGATGACACCAAGCTGAGTGGTGCAGTTGACACGACTGAGGGAAGGGATGCCATCCAGAGGGACCTGGACAGGCTCGAGAAGTGGGAAGAACAACATTAAAAAAGATTAATATTTCATGCACATGCACATTGGTTTGCAGGCAGAAATAAGTGAGGCAGTCCTTGGTAGTCACATGAACATGCTTCACGTATATGCAAAATGGCTTCACGTGTTCAAGGTTGAGTCAGGACACATTTCAACCACTATCAGTTAATTTTCTATTTGAGTTGGAAAGCATTAAACAAACCTTTTACTCTTAAGAGTTTGATTAAAAAAAAATGTTACAGGCACTTGGGAAAATGTAATGTGTTTTATCAATTCCATGGAAAAAGTGGAACATTGCATTTTGTTGGAATACATAAATAGTTTTAAACTATATTTATCTACACAACATTATAAAAGCATGGAGATACTTTATCAGTCGTCCAATTTCTATGGTTATTTACAAAATATGTTCAAAATTATCCAATTTCTTTCTTTGGACAATTAGAAATATATTCCATGGTTTCTTTTTCTGTCACTTTCCATTATTTTTGGTCATTATGTCACATTTTAAATTGAGTAGTACAGATGAATTTTCTTCAGAAAAAAAATATTTTAANNTTCTTCAGAAAAAAAATATTTTAATAACTATTAAATATTATTTTATATATGAATAAATTTCTTACATATATATTGAATGTTTGTATTATTATGCTGTTAGATCACTGGAATACAGTTTACTTAATTTGCCCTGTTGTAATTTGAAATGGACTATTTTAGATGCTTATTCATGGGCTTTTCTTTTTTTTTCAATTTCCATTCCTAAAAGTCAAAATTATTATCTTTTACATACTCAGCGCTATTCAAGCTAGAAAGTTATGAAACTATGACAATGTATACCATGATGTGATTTGATAGCCTGTTGTATTTATTTAGCTACTATGTGGAATGTCAGGTTGTTGAGATTTTAATAAACAGTTTTTATCAACGGTTGAAAGGGAAATTTGGAAAATATTAAAGGGTGTCACCTTTGCTGCGTTCACAGGGCATTAATGAAACTGAAGCCAACTGCTTTAAAGCAAGTCTCATTCACACTAGTAGTACATCAGAATAGGGAAGTTAAATGTAAATTTACTTATCCACATGATAGAGTCAAAATTATCCTTAATCTCAGAGAGGTCCTGGGAATATAAAAGTAAATGAAAAGCTTATTCTCATTTTTGCTTTTTTGAAAGCTGCTTGTCACAGACATGAAAGAGTTTTTCTTGGCTATTCACAACATCTAAAGACTTGATTCTTTTCCACAGCTCATTTCCAATCTGCAATGTATAAGATTTCTGCAACACGAGCAGCATATGTTGTACTTATGGATTGCCTTCAAACTACTCACTGCTCAAAATTATCCTTTCTGAAGTCTTAGACATAGGCATCCTCATTTGAAGGTATTAAAAAAAAAAAAAGAAAAAAGAAAAAGATAGCAACAGCAAAAATCCCACAAAACTTTTAATTCTATAACTTTGATACATTTTAATGGGACCTAAATGTCTTTGTCAATCTGGCCTTACCTTCTGAGGCCTAATTAAATTTTACCAGAAAAAATCTTAAAAAAAAAAAGTGATGCAGGCTAAATGTCAGACAGAAACACAAAAATTTTATTCAACTTCTCCACAAAAGTGATTGAAAAATGAAACTTTGTACATACCCACCATTTCTTATTCGAAACCAATTATTTGTTTCTCCCTTTTTCCTTTAATGACTATGCCCACTTAGATTCCAGTCCTAATATTATGATTTGAAAAACCTGATAGAAAAGGTTATGTGGAATGATAAGTAGATCTATTTGACAATCCAGTAACAGAAAATAATCCGTCAGATGACTTTTTGACCAGCTGTACTCCAGAATTTACCCATCAATGACAGAGCAACTGAGAGCCTGCTCAGGATTCAAGTTCTCAGATTTTTTAAAAAAAAGCCAAAAGCCTTGCATACGTCCTTGAGATTCTGTAGTGCAAAAGTTAAAGAAAAAATAGATGTATCTAAGTCAATAAATTTCATCTTAACTGATTTTTTTTTGATATGTCCCTATCTTTTGATAAGGCAGCCTGTTGTCAGCCTTTCTAGAGGACAGTGCCAGAGCATGACCAGGCACAGTACAAGGCATCCAGAGTCATCCTGCAGGCTGCCCCTTGGGTAACCAGATAGCCAGAAGGTGGATTGGTGAATACAGTCTGTCAGGCTTCCATTAACAGTTACAAAAAAACATGGCATGTCACTATATTCTACTAATTAGATATATTTTTTTTTGTCATATGTAAATATTTTGCAGGACCAAACTATGCTATCCAGTGATAAACACTTTAGAATCTTTCTTCAAGATACAATAGCAAGCAGTGGTCAGCTCTAAGCAAGACAGATGAGGCTTACCTTGATCTTTTAAACTTGTGTTTGATGAAAAAAGCTGTTATCAATTAATGCAGAAAATTCATTTCAGCTTCACCACACAAAATAATTTCAAGTTAATATTTGTTTTATTGTAAAAGTAATGTAGGTCCTGAAAAATCAAATACTGACTGCTTATTGTGTTTAAAGCCATCACAGGCAAATTTAAAGCTATGAGCATATATTTTAATATTTTATATTATTGCTGATATTTTGCTAATATTTTGCTCTTTCTGAAGTTAGTGCAGAATTTTTTTCTTTTTATATCATTTCAATCCAAAATGGGACAGGTAACAAAAGTACCAAAATTTGAAAATCTCCATCTTTTATTTTCTTTTTCTTGTTTTCCTTCTTTGTGTAAATTCTCTACTAGTGATGCTGGTGATGAAGTAACACTTCTAAAGGCAGCATCCAGCATAATGTATCATACAGATTTTCTGAATACCAAACAAATATCTCTGGCTTATTACCCATTAAAGAGTCAGTCGCCCTTTTGCCCTTGTAGATATAAGCACAAAAGTCACCCCATTACTAGCACTATTTGCATACACGCTAGTTCATTCTGAAGTGTCTTGAACAGAAGTATTAATACAGTACTTTTATACCTAAGAATTTTGATAATGGAAGTGCCTTGTGTAACTCTGAAGTCTTGTACACCTCTTGGATCATCCAACCGAGTCCCTTAGAATCACAGACAATCAAAATTTATCCATAAATTTCTCAAATAGAGTAGTCAGACTTTTTAATCCGTTTTTCCTGTTACAATATTCCTCTAATTTCCATCCTAAAAATAATCACAGGTGTCTTATACTAGCTTTCTCCTGTGTGAACTTTGATCTTATGTAGCTTTTCGCTCATAGTTTTGTGAAAAGGGCTATTAAAAAAAAAGCTAAAATTTGTTGAAGATTCAAATTATATAAGCACTGAAATATAACCCGACTCTACTGTCATTAATTCTTTTCTTCTCTCTCATAGAACCATAGAATGGTTTGGGTTGGAAGGGACCTTAAGGACCATCTAGTTCCAACCCCCCTGACATGGGCTAGGACACCTCCCACTAGACCAGGCTGCTCAAAGCCCCATCCAGCCTGGCCTTGAACACTTCCAGAGATGGGCACCTGCAACTTCCCTGGGCAACCTGTTCCAGCGTCTCACCACCCTAACAGTGAAAAATTTCTTCCTGATATCTAATCTAAATCTACCCACTTTCAGTTTGAAGTCATTACCCCTCATCCTATCACTACATGCCCGTGTAAAAAGTCCCTCTCCAGCTTTCATGTAGGCCCCCTTCAGATAGTGTAAGGCTGCTACAAGGTCTCCCTGGAGCCTTCTCTTCTCCAGGTTGAACAACCCCAACTCTCTCAGCCTGTTTTCATAGGAGAGCTGCTCCAGCCCTTTGATCACCTTCGTGGCCCCCCTCTGGACTCGCTCCAACAGGTCCATGTCCTTCCTGTGCTGAGGGTTCCAGAACTGGACGCAGTACTCCAGGTGGGGTCTCACCAGAATAGAGGGGCAGAATCACCTCCCTCGACCTGCTAGCCCTGCTTCTTTTGATGCAGCCCAGGGTACAGCTGACTTTCTGGGCTGTGGCACACACTGCCAGGTCATGTTGAACTTCTCATCCACCAACAATCCCAAATTCTTCTCCTCAGGGTTTCTCTCAATCCATTCTCCACCCACTCTGTATTTGTGCTTGGAATTGCCACGATCCAGGTAGAGGACCTTGCACTTGACCTGGTTGAACTTCATGAAGTTGGCGTGGGCCTACCTCTCAAGCCTGTCCAGGTCCATCTGTATGGCATCCCTTCCCTCCAGCATGTTAACTGCTTCACAAAGATTTGTGTTGTTGGCAAACTATCTGAGGGTGCACTCAATCCCACCATCCACGTTGCTGAAAAAGATGTTAAACTAATCAGTTTAAAAAAAATCAGCCAACGATATCAGACTGACCTTCTATATCCAGACAGCTAGACAGAATTTGTTTAGGTTTGTTTTATGCTTTTATTAAACAACTGTAAACAAGTTAGGAAGCTGCATTTGTTAATTAATGGAAAATCTTTAAAAGTTAATGGAAATAATTGTGTGATTAGAAATCTCTATTCTAGTTATCCCTGAATTAGTGTTGAACAAGATTTAACTTCCTGGAGGCATTAAGCACCACAAAAATAAAGCTCTGTATCAAATAGCTGCTTAAAGGCAATACCAAACAGTCTAGGGTCAGAAACTTGCACTTATGGAATTTAATCCACTAGCTGAACAATGTCATTGTATAGGCATTTCCAATTACTCCCAGGCAACTCAGAGAATGCTACTAAAATATTGAATGGCATAAAATAAATACACTCTACAGACCTGTCCAGACAAGATCAGGCAGGATCAGAACTATTACAAAAGTACTAAATTGTGTATCTCTGTGCAAAAACAGGCATGATTTCCTTAAAGCTTCAGTGGTGTCAACAAAACAGAAATATTTTTCAGAAATTGTTTAAGTAAAACATATTATACTAGTCCAAGCAAATGTCATATTGTTAATTTTACATATTTTTTATGAGGAAAAATTAACGTTATTGTAGTCTGTCAATGGGCATTGAGAAAGTCTAGACCTGTATCCCTATGAAACAATACTGGATCCCAGGTTTTATACTTTCCAGATATTTATTTCCAGAATAAAGTGGAAATAAATTTTTCAGTTACTTTCTCAGTGCAATGATGAAGTAATAAATTAATAAATTCAAGGAAGAAATAACTATATTAAGTTTGGATTTGACAAAGTACCTACCAGATAGTTGGGCTGTACATTTTAATTTTAATACCTTGTATCAGAAAAAAATGTCCCTTTTCGGTTTGCTAAATGCTTTTTGTTGAAGTAAGTCAGTAGATCATGCTTTTTTTTTTCACTGTTTAACTGGATTCTGTTGAATAATACCTGGTAAATAATTATTTAGGCTTCTTTTTTTATTATTTTTTTTAATTCTTGCAAGAAATAAATAGGTTATTTGGAAGAAAGAAGATGTCAGTATTTGCTTAGCATCCAGGAAAAATGTCTGCTCTTTCTTCAGTTGAAATAGATGAGGATATAAAATTATTGTAGCTATGCAGGGTCTTTAAGAGGCCTGGTGAATTACAAAATATTCTACTTTTACTTCCCCAGATACTAGACTGAGATTATAGAAACTCCTTAAACTTCTTTCATAATGCTAGTTCTCACCTAGCTTTGTGAGGTTTTTTTTCATGCTTTGATTCTGCTATTGATTTATACTCATTTTTTGAAACATGCTACAAATGTTACATGATTGACTGTGTCAGAATAGCTGTTTAAATTCCAGCCAGTTCATTTCTTCAATAGTAAGTAAAAATGATGCTGTATTAAAAATAATAAAACCTCAACCTTACATTTTGAGGAATAAGCTCCAGTTGGTAAAAGAATATTGAACACAAGGAAAGACAAAAAAAAAAGAGAATGATCAAAAGAATAAAGAGGGACATTTAAAAGAGAACGACAAAGATATTCTAACACAAAGCGTTCACACTATGCCGTGTCCGAAAGAGTATCTGGGTAGAGAACATTCCCCTAGGTACTTCAGAATGGGAAAAAAATCTAAGAAAAGTTTAATGCACTAAAATATTCATAAATAATGTAAAAAAACAAAACAAAACAAAACAAAACAAAACAAAAAAAGACTTCCAAAAACAGAGAAGAGAAAATATACAACATATTCTATATTTCATAGACTTATATTCAACTGCAGTGAATTAACGTAATAATGAGTTTATTTCACTTTCTGAAGAACTTTACAGGGTATATACCTGGGAATTATTTTGTAAAAAAGCAATAATAATTTCCCTTCTTACTAACCATAGATAATTATACTATGTAAAATTGATACTTGTTTCATGTTAAAGAAAAATACAATGCAAAAAGAAATAAAGGCAAAAGGGCAAATATAATTGAAATCTAGTTTTAAATTACATATACATAAAAAAATGTTTTGATGTAATTTAAAAAGAGAAATAAAACCCTTCCAGGTTGTTCAGAAGAAATATATTCTACCATTGAAACTAGAAACAGTATAGAGAATTAAATTTTCTCCATTAAGATTTTCCTCAACGATGGCATTCGACCATGAATCTTCTTAAAAGCTTATGAAATTTGGGTAACTCATTTAGCCTAATTTAGGGTACCTAAATTAGAAGACTAGTTGACTCGGCCCAATGTGTAGTCAGTTCAAAGAGAAATGCCCTTCCAGATGATTAATATGGTTATGTGAAACGCATAGAAATGAAAACAATCTCCATCCTTCAGGATTCCTTTCTTCTCTAACTATGTAACTGTCATGACTAACAAATATATCCAAAGAAAAAAAATAATTGATGTTCATACCTAAATGTGTGTTAAAGATACAATACATTAATAATGGTTTATCATAATCTGCAATCATTGGAAGGATCAGGCAATTTATGTTAAAAAGTCATCCCATTTTTCTGAAAAAGGTGTTGAAATATAGAAACAAACAAAAACCCAATATACCCCAGATCAATGGATGACTGAAATAGTTGTTACTTATTTGGCAATCCACATAAATTTCAAATTGTCTTGTGAATACACCTATGCATACTAGAAAGGCAGGACTTTGTTCTAATTGAATGAGCGCACAGTAGACTCAAGCACTTCACAGGTAAGCTAATCGGATACTCTGCAAAACCAAGGCTAAGTCAAAATAAGGGAATGGACAAATTTCCCATTGATTTCTACACAGGGAAAACTTGCTTCCTTGTTTACTGTTTTTCTTCTCAAGTAAGGAGAAGATAATTGTTATAGGCCTCTGATAATAATCTTACTAAAGTAATCTGATAACTCAAGAAAACTCTAAAAGAACACTAGGCAGTTATTTGTGAGTAATGTGAGAAAAGCTATCATTCATATAATTGCAGTACTGCGTGCAAATGATGGAACCGAGTGTAGTAGCACTTTAGTTAAATACGGATTGCTTTTTGGAAACTGTTTAATATGCATCTAAGTTAATGTATGCAACATAAGCCAAGTTACAGCCCTAGGCATTTTCTTTCAAAGAATTATCGAAAGCATCATGACACAGGCTGTAATATTTATGACAATACAGATTATAGTATGATGTAGCTTGTTAAAATAGAACACCTGATATTCCAAGCAGAGAGAATGGAACACGCAGCTGTTTAAAGAGACTTCAGGCCCTGAAAATAATTCTGCTCTTCAGTAAATTGATTTTTTCAGTTGTGCTTAGAAACACAGAGCAAATGCAATTAGAAATATAAATGTAAGTTTCCTATTGTTAAGAACATTGCTGCAGTACCTAATTATATTACATCCTACCAAGATTCTGTTCAGACCATCCAAACTTTCCCATTCTGAACTTCTGCAAAAGCATTGATCTAAGTAGACCTCTACGCAATTTTACTACTCAAGAAAATAGTAATCTATGATAATTTTAGATTTCTATAGTTTTTGTGCATGAGTTATGATAAATTTGCAGCAGCAACCATTTGTCTTTTAGTAGTCCTTATATATGAAGGAGAATTATGAATCCTTATACACTCAATATCTAGTTAGAAAGTGTAAGTTTTTACCATATTTACTACCCTTTGAAGCAATACACGATACCTATGTAGTATGATATGTAAAAAAAAAGTGCAATGGTTCTACAATATGGCACAAATGATGTTAAAATTCTCTGAAATAACTTTATGCATATATATAAATGGGTTTGTATGCACGTAAAGCTCACAAAGAAAGAGCTCTAAGGTAAATTTATACTTCTGCTACCATTAATCAGACCTTCCAGAAGGAAACATCCAGTTACTGTTCAGTCAGTTCTCTTTGGGACCTATTTCTTTTGATCTTTTATAGGAGCCTCTCTCCATTCCAGTGCCCATTTCAGTATTCTCCCTGGATTATTTTCCACATCAAAGCAGGTCTTTCTGGCCTCTACAGACTTCTTAATTTTAATCTTTCTGCAGTCATCATGAGAGAGAAAAAGCAGAAAAAGTAATGCTAATTATACACTATGTCAACCTCTATTGCATACAGTATGTTTACCAAGGCTTCACAAAAAACAGTATCAACTAAACTAAAATTCTGGTTTACAAAAAGTTTTGCTGCCAGAAGAATTGCTATAAGAAGAAATAATATGTTACTCATCATTAATCTATCAATTCCCCTCCATATTTAACCAACCACTGGTAATTGTTCATTCAAGAGGTCAGTGACACAAGGAAAACTAAAAGGTATTTTCACCTCTAATGCTTTAATAAATAAACCCAGTTCCTGCCCACCAGCTGACAATATGGAATTGCTTTGATTTGTTTAGCTGATTAATTTTGATGGACCGCAATTTTAGAGAAGTGGAACAAATAATGTGTTTTACACTTTTAGGGAGAGATTTGCAAAGGAACAAAAAGAGCTATTATACTCTCATTGCATTATTTGTTTATCTTAGATTTATAGTAAGCCAATTTAATTTATGAAGAGTGGAGAACAAAGATTCCGAGCTCCAGTTCCAGCCTTACAGCAAAAGTTATACTCTCAGCTTTCTACGATTTTTTGTGACTGTTGAGTCTTTTCTCCAAGTAATCAACCCCACATGCTCAGATTGAGTAATTGTTAGCTCTTGTGACAAAACACAGCAAGTTGCAGCAAATTTAGATAAGCCCAGTGACACATACAACTTTATCAACCGTGAAGCACGTGTGACATTTCTGATTTCCTGGACAGAATGACTTTAGTAGATCGATATGGTTGAAGCAATCAGACAGTCTTTTATTTCTTATACTGGTTGCAATTTCAAAGCTGAGCCCTAGATATCCTTTGTTTATTTTTTTTTCATATAGTAAATTCACTCAAAGTAAATGTAAATAAAGCAATAATGTAATGAGAAACAAGATTAAGATGTAGAGTAATTAATAAGTGACAGAAAGTGAGTTCAGGAGAAATAAGAGAGGAAATGCCGGATATGTTACTGTGGGACTCCTGTTTTTCTAAAGTTCATGCCTCCATTTTAGCACTCGGTATTCAAAAGAGATTATTATGATGTGAACATGACAACAATATTACTATTCCATCACAATAAAAATGTTTTATGTTCTGCTTATCAGTAATTCTTGCAAGTCATGTCTCTATTTTGAGCAAGTACATCTTGACTGAAATTCACAGAGTTCAGCAAATGTCTATTTATTTTTATAGGTTTTGTTTGTTTGTTTGTTTGTTTTAATTAGACATCTTTGGACAAAAGTTGAAATCTTTGGACAAAAGTTAAAATCTTGGTTATATAGTAGTCATAAGAGCTTTGCCTAACTTCAAAACTTGGGAAGGACTAATATCTTTGTACACTTTCTATTTAGGCAAGCTGAGAATGATCTGGAGTCACTATCTCTACATACTTTATTATAAATAATTATCTTTGGTCCGATGAGATAGTCTCAGATACGCTCAGAAATAGCATCACAAAGTCATTGGAATTACAGTAAAGCAAGAAATTACATAAGCCTGAGAATCTATTTATTACAGTTACCAGCATACAGCCACTGTAGCAAAAGGCTAATGGAAAGATCAAAAATGCTTGGATTCCTAGAGTAATTATTTTTCTCTTTACTTGTAAAAGAGCAGTGCTTAGGTTAATTTAAAAAGTGATCTCAACTTCAGAAGTCAAAAAAAGAAGTAACCCTAAGCAGGAATTAGCATTAACAAAATTCTGCATAGACATGTTATTTGCTGTCTTTATACTTTACTCAAAAATTGAAATAACCTTCCATAGAAATAGTAAACAAACACACACACTCCACCCCGTCCCAAGAGCTGGCATTGAGAATTAAATAGTGTTCTCACCACAAGAATATAAACTTCAAAAATTATGGGGAGTTATGTGGAAATGCTATCTGATTAACTGTTGCTTGAACACTCCTTTTGGGAAAGCAGAATCAGATAGACATACTATCTTAAAATATTTTAGACTGATTTAGAGGCAATGGTGTATTAAAACATGTGTCTATGAAAGGTGACCACTTATCCATTACTGGTTGAATCTGTTTGAATGTGATAACAAAAACAATTTCACCTGGTAAGACACAATCGGTTATTGACCAAACATTTTTAGCACAGTAAAATATTTAGAAGGGAGTTGTTATAAGCAGCTTTTTGCAATGAGTACTATAGCTGTTATAAAACTGGTACAGGATTATTACTGTCCTCTCAAGTAGTTTGTGCTGGGAAAGCAGACATAAG
>VWZL01005844.1:51239-84766 GCA_013396915.1 Stercorarius parasiticus
GTTGGGGGGTGAGTTGGGGGGTGAGTTGGGGGGTGGCGGATGGATGTTGTTGTTTTTTAATTTTTAAAGCTATTTGGAGAGCACTAAAATAAAAGGCAATCAGGTGCTATTACATAAATTAAGAATATGGTATACAATTCTAAAATCTCTGACATGATAAAAAATGTGAGATAGTAAGTACATAAAATACTAAATATCTATATTGTAGATCTTAGCCTGAAGTGAGATAACAGTAAGATTAAAAAAACTAGTCGAGTTATTTATTTTTTTTCTAAGGAATGAGCATATAATATATAAATGCTTTGGTGTCTTTTTTGGTTGTTTCATAATCGCTTTTGCCCAGTGATGAAATAAGGCATTGAAATAGAATCATAGAATCACAGAGTCATAGAAAGGTTTGGGTTTGATGGGACCTTAAAGATCATCTAGTTCCAACTCCCCTGCCGTGGGCAGGGACACCTTCCACTAGACCAGGTTGCTCAAAGCCCCATCCATGCAGGCATCAATAATTAAAAAAAATAACTTGTTTTCAAAGTATAATAATGTGATCTATGATGTGATAATATGATCCATATTTCTAATAACATCATCCATATTTCTTATTCTCCCTATAACTCTGTTGTTAGCAGTAGTAATGACACTTGTGATGATAATGATGCTGCTCAGTCCCAGGAAATCTTTCTTTACAATTTAGCATCCAATGACCTAGCAATAGCTTTTTTACAACTAGTTGTTGCAGGTGTATCTTTTTTATCCAGCTAATAAATTCTCCCTAAATTTTGTTTCTTATTTTCATTCAGATTAATTTCATTCAGATTGCAGTTCGTCAGAGGTTACTATCTGGGAATAATTAAAGGAATTAGGAAAGAGAGTACAGGTTTCACCATAAAATCAAGATGATTTTCACACATATGCAATAGAAAAAAAGTAATTTTGACATCAAATATCTTTACGGATATCAACAAGGACTTATTTTAATGTCTTAGAAGGTGGCTTTATTTGATTAATTTAAATTTCAGCTGTTGTGAAGTAGAGTATTAGAAACACTGAACACGACCTGTGTGGATCTTCCTCTGGTGGCTGCACAGCATACAGGAATCTGGAAAATAGACCAGAGCTTCTTCTTTCTCTTAATCACTTCTGATTCCTTTCTGCTTGCGCTACGTTTCCATAAACAATGGTTTCCAGTGAAGTTGTGCAGGTCAAAAAACAAAAAAGTGTGTTTCTGTGGAGTGCCATTGTCTTTTATTGCACCACCTGATAGAGTTTGGAAATGATAAATGAGTTTTTAAGCATTTTGTCTTTTCAAGTTAATTGTATGACTATTTATATCACATGCCTCTGCAATATTAAAATAAAATTATAATTTTGTTCAAAAAAACAAAACAAAAACCCCACAATCTACTTCTATTGTAAAGAATTGCAATCTGTTTTTTTTTTTTTTTCAATTAAATAAAAGGGGTTTGAGGTGGAAAATGTTAGCTTATGAATTCCACTGGATCAAGGACTCCTCCATTAACAAAAAAACCAACCAAACAAAAAAATTCATGTCACTATTTCAGACTTTTTAAAAACTCTTTATGTTGACAATTTTTATTTTATTGCTACCAGAATAGAGATAGTATGAAGAGAGTTAGCACATAACAAAATTTTTGTTCTAGAATAACCTTTTATTTTCCACTAAAATTTTTGAGACACCTAGAAACTAAAGCTAATTTAAGTATTATGTCTTGCTTGATACCGTATATAGAGTGGCATGCAACATCTTATTGGTTTGCATTATGTGTCTCTTCCCTGAATGAAAAAAACTATGCACTCTTTCAAGATATCAAACCAGCCCTTTTACACTAAAAATTCTGTTTAAAACATATTTAATTTAAAGCACTGTGTTCAAGTCTAGTTTTTTAAGTTCTCTTACTTTTTAAGTCATTTGCCTTTACTGGCAGGCTGGATTACTCTTTTTTTTTAATCCTCACTTGGTATACACAGTGCATGATTATTCAGTGGCTATTGCTCCTGGATAAGTATATACAATAAATATATACAGTTTTTTTCTAGAGGAATAATAAAGACTTATCTAAAGAAAATAGGAATACGTTCTGCACAAATTGTTTATGCAGCTAATACTGTATGGATTCATGTTAGTTGCCTTTTTTTTTAATTCCTTCAGCAAGTAAATGTTATTATTTTTCTAGAGATGTTGTTTACTGATGCAGAAAATCTTGTCATTAATAGTCTGATTCACTGATACAGGATTCAGTAGTGAAACAAACAATCAGCCTGCTGTTAGCAACTTATCTTACCTATTTAATTGTAAATGACGCTTCAGATGAATAAATGCATTTTTTCAGCTAATCCAGCTCTCATTTTCTAATTACTTGATGCAGAAGATGTCAGTTGTGTTTTCAAATCATTTTATCTTAAAGCTCTAATGATTTATTAAATGGGATCCCATAGCTATCTCCATAAGCATAGAACTTCTGAAGCTTTCAGGACAATTCCCTGGCTATCGAAGACCTGCATTGTAGCATTTGCTAAAACTTTGACTCATTCCTGCAAATAACTGTAATGCATATTTTATAAGTAATCCCATTAGAGTAAAGCATTGAGAACACGATTAGTGCTATTGCTAGTTAACCTTTTTTTAAATTATTATTATTTTAGAAAAACCACTGGAGTTGTCATAAAAAAGAGACTGCTTTAGAAAGCTGAGGGTTAAATGGCTGACATGCCAAATGATCTTTTGAGGCAGAAAGTGTGGTATAATCCTTTTTTTGGAGTATTTGTACTATGGTGATATTGGAGTTCTGAATACAGAAACTAAATAAAAACAGAACAGTAATTGCCCCCTTTTTGAGACATGAAGGTTTTTAACCTTAGAATCCATATTAGACAAAAAATATAGAAAAACAGTTACTTTTAAAGGTGTTTAAATACAATTGCTGAAATTTTCAGTAATATTTCTTACATTATATTTTTCATCTACCTATTGCTACAACATCCTGTCCTACACGCATTTGCTGTATGGTGCCAGTTAAATCAGCATGTTACGTAAAGGCAACAAAGACAAAAAATAAGTATTGCTCTTATTTTGATAATCACAGAATCCCAGACTGGTAGAGTTTGGAAGGGACCTCTGGAGGTCATCTGGTCTGACCAACTTGCTCAAGCAGGGCCACCTAGAACCAGTTGCCCAGGAACGCCCCCACAAGGCTGTTGAATATCTTCAAGAATGGAGACTCAACAATCCCCGTGGGCAACCTGTTCCAGTGTTCTGTCACTGTTTCATGTTGCTGTGTAAACTTATTATCATCCATAAATGAAAAACTGTCTAACAACATGTAAAATTTTCTGCAATAAAATGAGAACTATATACTAAGCTTAAGGTCATATTGAATAAAAATCTCCAGACATTCACCAAAGCAGTCCAACTTCCTGTCGCAAGCAAAAGAAAATAACAAATAATACTAAATGCTAAAGTTAGGACATAAAGAAGTGTTTAAAATTAGGTATTAAATATGCATAGTAAAATGTTAATATTTACAAATATTAAAATAATTGTGAGCAGAGAAAAAGCACTATGTGATATGTGATAAAATTTTAATACAACTTTTGCAAGAAAATATCATACTCAATAAAGTGTCATCCACAGACGACTACAGTTTCCTCATGGCGTCATAGGAATATAGGATTTGGCAAGCTCCATTTGGATCAAGACTAGTTAGTGGCTCATTTGGTAAACTTTCTGAAATATAGCCAGAACATAGCCTGTCTATAGCCAGTAGGAAATAACTAAATAAAATAGGATATCCACTGTAGAACCTTTTACCAATCAGAAACTCAGTTATGGGAATTACACACTTTTTTGGGGGGTGTAATTCTAGGGAAGGTCTTGGTGATCACCATCCACACTGAAGGCTGTTGCAGCATGTGCAGATCACTCCAAGTGACTGGTAAAATAAATACGGTTAGAGACCTTCTTCAGATTTGTATTTTATATATAGCTCTATTCAAGTTTGAGCTCAATGCACCTTATCAGCCATCTCCACCAACACGTGACTACCTCAGGTAGTCTTGATCAAGGTATGAACTCACTCACGTTTTGCTCTCTCATCTGCCCTTGTTGCTGGTGGAGTGATTAACTTAACTTGTAAGAGAGAAGTAGTGAAATATTTATTATTATAAAACAGTGATTTAACAAAGTTAGTAGTGAATGTGACAGTGTTTTATGAGATTCGATGGAAAGCTACGCTTGATTATTTACTACATAGAGGACAGGGTCAGACAAGCTGTCAGGGAGACGTTCCTGTTGAGTCACGACGTTCAGAAAGGACCCCCTTGCTTTCTAAACTCCTTCTCAGAGAAGAGTATAGGGGCGGCTGGATCCAATCCTAGTCCCAGACTTGGTCAACTTCTTATGCCTAAAGGATTATATATGCACAATCTATCCTTTATATCGCTTAGCTAAGATTTCAAAGTTTAGCATGCTATTAGTCACTTACCGAGGATCAGTTGTGGCAAGGAATGTCTCAGCCTCAAGGAGTAGAACCTTAAGTGAGCATCCCCCCTCAAGGGGAGATGCTGGTGTGCAGTCCGCTGCCATNAACCACAGCCCCACAGTAATCTGAGGATTCGTAATTCATAACGGAGGGGAACTGTTATTTAAATTATAATTTCTCTTACGCTTTCTAATAAGGATAAGTTTATGAATCTGAATAGGCATATGAATCTGAATAGGCTTTGCAATAATTTTACCTCATTTAACAAAAAAAGAAGGGATGACATCCCACTTGAAATATCCCCAAACATTAAAAATAATGTCATTCACCCCATGTCCTCTTCCTCTTCAGATTCTACTGCCACTGCCAATGTAACCCTTATTCACTGAAAGAAGAAAAAAGAGTTAGGAGTTTTTCCTTTCCTTTTTGTTTGTTTGGGGGTTTTTGTTTGCTTTTTTTGTTTGTTTGTTTGTTTGTTTTAATTGTGGAGGAGAGGGATAGTTTACTGCTGACAAGAAAGACTTTTCCAGCAGAATATTTTCTTCTTCACAGTTTTCCTTTTTTTACCTCTGTCTTAATTCCATAACTTTTCTCTTGTCAACTTTCACTTTTCTTTCAGATAAGAGGAAGAAGTTTCTTGTCTGTTTCAGCAAACGTGACACCCTAATATGCTATAATAATAATAATATCTTGTGAAGAGGGACAGAGGAACTTGAATCCATGCTGAGGAGTTCTCAGTTTCTGGTTTTGTCTTTATTATTGGGAATTTTTTGAAAGACATAGAATCACTGGAAACTCTTAAGCAAAAAATTAGGTTGTGACTCCTTTCCCACTGTGCTTTTAAATCTGGTGAATCACATTTAATTAGAAAATTATCTTCAGAAAAACTCTCCAAGACCCATTTTTTTGAGGGGACACTTAATACATAGTCTACACACAACATTCCTGATGGTGGCAGGAAATGTTGGGCAAGATGTATAATTTCGCTGTTTACTGAATAAAAACCATAGACATCTAATATTCAGAATTGATCTACAGAGACAAGGACTTAAATTTGAGGTGCTGCAATGCTTAAGAAGAAAATATTTGAATAGATACTCTATATTTTAATTGATATCAATGACAAAACCACAAAATGTTGCTTCTTTATCTGAATAAATTCAATTCAGGGAGCTTTCGTATGTCAGTGAATTTTCAAAATGTCCTTTCAAATATATATGCAAAATCTATTCTTCCAATCAAAGATGCACTTTGGGGGGTTTAATTTTTTTCATTTCTTGTCTTTCAAAAGCAATTAGAAGTCCAAATGTTTTTTTTTTTCCCCTGGTGTTTCTAAAATTACTATTTAAAACAAACTTCATAACTGATGCAGAATGCTTTTACACTTCCAAAGTGTGTAATGCTATCCTATTAAAGTCCATGAGAATTTAAAATAGTGAGACAACATTATGAAGCATAATAATTTTAAATTACATTTATTTTTATGTAAATATGCCAGCATGTTTTTACTTTCCATATGCTTTTCTTACCCCAATAATGTCATCAGAATTTTTAGACTTTCCACATACAACTGTTTAGAAGTTCTGTCTGTATTTCATTAGAATTAAAATTACTATTTCATTGTTTGAATTCGGTTTTCCATCCTGTAGCTAAAAGATGCTTAATATAGAGTCTTAGTTTATCACTACATACTTTTGCACTTTCTGGACTGCACATGCATGTCCTTGGGAAATTAAAACCCTCATCAAAACCATATTTTATTTTCTAGACCCTTTATACTTCAGGCAGCTTCTGATGCAGTTTATTAAATGTCATTAGATGCTCTACCAACACACAATTGCTCTTCAGGAATGTCCTAAGGAGGTGCCGGAACTGGTAGACCAATGAAGGCAAGGATACTACAGCTCCGTGTCCCTAGGTCCAGGCAGTAGTGCAGCTAAGCATGTATTCCCAGTAGGCACGCAGACATACAGTACACATGTACAAATATATACACAGCTAGCCATACAGAACAACACAAACAGGCACAGTCAGCACTCAAACACAAACAGCACTAACGGTTTCATCTTATTCCCCTCTCTCTGATCAGGATGAAGGTCTGTTAGCAGGAATGTATACATATGTGTACATGTAGGTGCAGTGTGGATCCCTCCAGCAGCAGGGCTCAAACAGTCTGGCCAGTAGCTGCCCCTGGATCCCAGTCTCCTCTCCTCTTCAGGGCTCCTGTCCTGTGCACAGTAATGAGTGGGAGCAGGGTAAAATATGGGGACCCCTATCTGTCATCGTTCCTCTGCTGCTTTCTCTGTGTGAAGATTAATTTTTCTGTTATATACTCTAACAGAATGTACAGTATGTAAATTATATTTTGATTTTTTTTTAAAAAATAAGGCTGAAGAATCTAACCCTCTGGTTTATTAGGAATATTCAGGGCATATAGGAACACATTTTAAAATCTACCTTTATTTCTTAAAACTGTTTTTCACTTGTACCTGTGACAAAAACATAAGAAAATTGCAGAACAGCCTAAAATAAATGAAAAGCATAAATTTAAAATAATTTTTTTTGCAGGCATTATTAGTATCCCTTAAATGTTATCATTTAATGTTTTTAATGTTATTCTTCTAATATTATTTTTAAATTTTAAACGTGTACACTTCCAAAAGAAGCCACACAACCACCAGCAACACACCCCCCTCCAAGTTAGAAATGTATTTCATGTTGCTATTTAGAATAGGACTTATCAAGATTTTCTTAAGAAATAATAATCTTGTCAGGCTCAGAGTCTCTCAGCCACTACCTTTGTCAGGAAATAATTTAGAAAAGTACTGTGAACATTCCTGTTTGTATTGCTTCCATTGATTTTGATAGGCTTTGGATTGAACCCATAGTGTTCTTATTATTACAGTAAGTTTTCTATTTGATGAATAAACCCTGTAAACAGTTTACAAAAGCAACCAATGTGTGTGTCACTCACTAGCCAAGGAATTATCCAAATGACTGCAAAAGACTAAGAGGCACTGGTTGTGCCACAATAGACTATGTAGAAATGCCCTTTAACCTGGTATGGATTGGTGTTACATATATTCTGACAGTGACAGAAAATAAAACATTTTTTTATCTCCTTTGCTATTTACACTCTCTGTTTTGCCTTCTTCCCTTACTCTCTCCCTCTATCATTATCTCTTCAATGAAATGAAAAAAATCCAATAAAATTTAATTTTCTAGACTTTTTTTACCTATTTGTTCTATTGTCTTTTTACACTTCCCCCATCCTTTATACTAAGCTTTTTTTGTCCTTGTTCTCGCTTTCATTTTTACTCTTGCTTTATAAATCTTTTGTGATCTTTTTATTATCTTCCATGTGAATCAGTCATTTTCACTCAGCTGTAAGTTTCTGGTGCAGTTATTGGAAAGCTAAAGCAGTGACTATTCTTTTACAACCAAAAAAAACCCTGTCTACTTATATAAGTTGAAGGCTTTTCTCAAGACTTGCAAATTCATACATCCTTGATCCATACGAACTAAAGCTTTTCTGTAAATCCCCAGAGCATTTTGTTCTCTCTACAGAGTACTTTCTGTAAGTATGCAGCTTGTGTTACAGAAAGGCAAATTGCGCAAATACATGTTTTCACGGAATCATAGACTCATAGAATGGTTTCAGTTGGAAGGGACCTTTAAAGATCATCTAGTCCAACTCCCCTGCTGTGGACAGGGACATCTTTCATTAGATCAGGTTGCTCAAAGACCTATCAAAACCTGACCTTGAACGCTTTCAATGATTGGACATCCACAACTTCCACAACTGGAAAAATTATTCCAGTGACTCAACTATCTCATAGTAAACAATATCTTCCTTATGTCCAATCTAAATCTACCCTCTTTCACTTTAAAAATGTTGACTCTTTTTCTGTCACAACAAGCCTTGGTAAAAAGGCTGTATCCAGCCTTATGTATCCATGTGATGCACCCATTTCTTATTATGCCCTGTATTTATTGACAGGCTGCAACAAGTTCTCCCTGGAGCCTTTTCCAGGCTAAACCCCAACTCTCTCAGCCTGTCCTTGTAGGAGAGGTGCCCCAGTCCTCTGATCATTTCCATGGCCCTCCTCTAACAGGTCCATGTCTATCTTGTGCTGGGGGACCCCAGAGCTGTACGCAATACTCCAGGTGAAGTCTCACCAGAGCAGAGTAGAGGGGCAGAATCACCTCCCTTGACCTGCTGGCCATGCTTCTTTTGATGCAGCCCAGGATACGGTTGGCTTCCTGGACTGCAAGTACACATTGCCACATTTTTGATTCACCACTAGCATCAAGTACTTGTCGGCAGGGCTGCTCTCAATCCCTTCATCCCCCAGCCTGTATTGATACCTCGGATTGCCCTGAGCCAGGTGCAGGACCCTGCACTTGGCCTTGTTGAACTTCATGAGGTTCACATGGCCCCACACCTCAAGTCTGCCAAAGTACCTCTGGATGACATCCCTTCCCTCTAATGAATCAACTGCACCACTCAGCTTGGTGTCATCGGCAAGCTCGTTGAAGGTGCACTCAATACAACTGTCTGTCATTGATGAAGATATTAAATAGTATTGGTCCCTCCCACACACACAGACCAAGGGAGTCAGGGGCCTAGAAACTTCCTCAAATACCTCACAGGGATCTCATAGCCTTCATATTCTTCTCAGCACGTGGCAACAGCTTTATGGATATTAGCTGAGAGTGCTGCTACTGAAAATTGGTGAAACCAGCCGTTACTTCCCTTCTCATAAACTTAGACTATCTTAGCTACAGACAAGAGATACAATATGAAACAACACCAAATATAAAATGGAGGAGCAAATAAGACCCTTGGGAGTCAAGTATGAAGTTTACTTGGGTTTTTGTAAGAATGAGAATTTTAATTTAAAAAAAAAATTATCACTTTATACCTCACTTTCATTTGCAATTATAGTCTAAAGATTGACTGTTTTGATGGAAAAGTCTTGTTTAACATACCCATTCCCTTTGCATTTGCAAGACTAGTTTTTCCACTGTTGTGGTAACCCCCTCACCCCCCATACAAATGCAGTCAGGAGGGGAAAACATGGCCTTAGGATCAAGCCCCTTGTGGAGTTAAGCCACGAAGCTACCACTGCTTCTCTTAATTGCTTAACCTGAACCTGCTTCAGATCACAGGGAATCTCTGTGTCAGAAGATTCCTGGCTTGATTTCACCATAGAAAGACATACTGTAACCTTTTTCTTTTTTTCCCCAGCAATAAATATGAATGTTTTAGATACTAATAGAAATCACAGAACAAGATTAAAAATTTTTCTACCCATTCTAACAATATCTAATTAACATCTTTGTCAAATTTTTTCTAGCAGGTTATCAAAGGAGAATGGTGAGTGTAAATCCCATGTGTATCAAAGTCTTCTTTAAATCAGATTGCTTCTGTTAACAGAAATTCTTTTATTCACTCTATGAATGTCAGTCTTTTAGGATACTAATTGTCATTTAGCTTTACAATGTCATTTATGCCTCCTGTTGCACAGTGCTGGGCAATGTATTTAACATCCCATCATTACATATTCAAGATTGCAAATGTAGTATGGGAAATTGTTTGTGCAATACTTCTTAATGACGCTATTAAGAACTGTTCCCCTGCAGTGAAATGCTTAAATAATGGTGAAATAAAAGTCAGCACTTCCAGAAAGCATGCCATAAGTGTAGCAGAATGGTGATTCTCTGATTCATACTCTTCAAGGTGTACATGCTTTTTATGCATTCTTAAAAAAAAATTAAAAAAAAAAATCTTTTTTCTTTTTTGTTATTGTTAGTTAGCTGTTATCTTCCATCTCTTCCTTCATTAAGCTCTTCAGTAATTTCACGCAAGCCACAATATGGTAAATAATAATAGTCATTGTACTCTTCCTTACTTTTTAAAATAACAGCTTATATATCTGTCATGTTATAGTCTCTAAATTGAAATGCTGCAGTTTTCTTGACTTCAGAGTGGTCAAGATTGTAGCCTTCATCTGTTGTTTCTAAGTATATGATATTGAGAAATACCTTGAACAAAGTACTACCTCCTCCTGATTTCTATTCCTATGAATTTAGAAAAAAAGTATAAGGTAAAAATAGGGCTAAAATGCTGTAGTTATTGATGTTATGGAGGTACAGGACTTCCTTTTTGTAAGCACTATGCTTAAAGTTGGAAAGACTGAAAGACTGAGACAATCTAGCTATCTAAATAAATGCAAATGTGGAAAGAAAGGAAAAAATAGACATTCCTACTTTCTGAATGAAGAACTGAGACAAACATAGATTTTTCTGTCTGAATTTCAGATCTCTAAATAGTAGACCTGTATCAAAGATAATTGCCTAGACTCCTATGGGAAACTGCTTTGACCTAAAGGGTTTCAATTTCCAGCTCTTTATCTCATAACATTGCAGTGTCCCCTTTCAGTTCATAACCTTCCACCTACATGCCCCTACATACCACTGTAGCTACCTTTTACCCTCATACTCCAAAGTATATTTAAACTTCTTGTTGTGCACTGGTGGGTTCTGAAAACGTTATAGCTATAATGTCAGTTTGAAGCAGGTGGTTGCAATTAACGTTTGAATTGCCTTTTCTTTTTCCTCCCCCATTTTACACAACTTGCTTCATAATTTTTAGTTTATAATCTTATACTAGGGAGCAAACAGAACTTAGTAGATAACATTAATAAAGTAGCCATTTAGAGAGCCATAAGCGTTTCACAATAATGCACATGTACACGGCTTTAAAAGTCAATTAGCTCTGCAACATCTGCAACTGATCAAAGCATGCTCCAATCTAGCACTATTACTGTAATAAATCAGAGCAACAAGATTGAGGCTATCCTGTGGAATCTATGCAGTTAGGGAGGGAGCATTTGTTGGACTGGAGAAGATACCAAGAGGATATTCATCTAGAGAGATCCTGATTTTTTCTCTTCATTACTGGTCACCGGGAAGATATTTTCTTTTTGTTTTTTTCTTTTCCCTCTTTCCTTTATTTTTTTCATTGTCCTTGAAGGTAATTTTTACTGCTACAGTTGATGGGTGCTACAGTCCCCACAGATAAATTGTTGTACAAGTAAGCCTGTCCTAACATCCTCTGTAGAACATTCCTTTTTACCGTCGAAGGAGAGAAATGGGCACTTGTAGGGCCTTATTCATCTTGTCTTAATGCAGAAACCTAAAACAGATCAGATGAATTGCACCAAAGATGTTTATTTTTATTCTTTGATTTTAAAGGAAATTCTTGGTGACTGCTTAAGATATAAATATATCCACTACAGACATCTGAACTTACATGTAAGGATATAGAAATGTTCTTTAACTATGTGCAGTCTTTGGATTGCAATGGACTAGTAGAATTTATATGTCCTGCTCAAAATCATCTGTAAACCACTTGCATGGTTTATCTCATAGTGTTTATGATAGATATGGTACTACACATACGAGTTCTATTGTTTTTTTCAATTGTATGTTAATCAAGAAACAAAAACTTTGAAAGGTTACGATGTATGCATTCTAGCCATAGTGTAAGGTTTTTACTTTTTCTCTAACTAAAATTTTGTTAATCGCTATACACTTTTTTATTACGTACACTTTTTTATTACTTAGTGAAAACTATATTTATGCTACAGATTATAAACTTTGACATTTTGTTTTTACAAAGATGTTTTCTTCTTTATCCATGGACAGCTCTGATTTTTTTTCTTAATACAGAATAGAGCTCAGATTTTATCCTATAATGTACTTTCATATATTTAATACACTCCAACCACAAGTTTTTTATCTTTTATGATTTAATGATTGCTTTTTTTCTAAATAAAATTCATAATATGCTTTGTTATAATGCTTGATACTTGGAGACCAACCAACGAGGTACACAAAATTTTGTCAGAATAAGAGCTATTTTATTTTTATTACTTTATTTAAGTAATACGTATTTTTTTAAAAAAATATAGATCAGTTAATCATTAGTTAGAAAAAAAAAAAATTGTCACCACAATTGACAATGACTGTAATTGATGATATCCAAGAAATAGGGGTAACGGTCTGTTCCTCTGTCAATACAAGCCTTTTAGGAGTATAGATCATACTGTTATGAGCAGCACTTTGGAAATTATTAAAAGAACAATGCTGTAAATTCTGTCACAGTCATGCAAAAATTACTATGGATGTTAAAATGATTTTTCAAAATGTAGTTATTGATTTTCCATTTTTCAGAAATTGTTTCTAGTTCCAGGACAGAATATCTAATCAAAATCATATAAAGATAGAAAGCAGACCTAAAAAGACAAATATCACACTGGTAAAGAAGCTTATATCAGACATTACAGAAATTTGAGTTCAAATTTCTGTTTTGCCAAATTTAAACCAAGCCTAGACTTCTGGAAGTCACAGTGAAAATGTTCCCCTGATTTTGACCATAATTCCCATACTGAGATTAAAACATTTTTCCTAATGAGTCGTACAGATATGGCAAACAAAAAGGTATGTCCTTGGTCCTGAGCAGCTGCCTAGAGTAGAACTAGAATTTTCATCCCCCGTATTCCAGCACAGTGCCTTTACAAAAGGCTATAACTTTGGAGACAGTAGAACCTCTAAAATCCTCTTTGGACTCTCTGTACGTGTAATGTTCACTTTCTTTTCATATTCAAATTAAGACCAGTGGAATATGAGAAAATCAACTCTATTTTCAAAGACCTCATAAAGTACCTGTAAAACACTAAGTCATGTAAAATGCTGTCTAATCTAGTTTCCATACAGGATGTGAGATTTGACTAGATTTTTGAGAAATCCTGTACAAGTGACTGGCTGAACAGACCAATCAGGCCTTTCAAAATGGAAGTCTGGATACTGGAAGCTCCTTGCTCACATCGAGTTACAGACCCGACAGTGATCTTTCACCATCTGTAGCTACACCTACACCTTCATGCAGTAAAATGTATGAAGTGTTCCTCATAACAGAAGAGAGAACACAAGAGAGAATTAAAGACAGAAAATACAAGTCCTTCAAAATATGACAAAATATTCTATACATCACTGTTTGGAAGAGAAGAAAGAGAGCAGAGAAAAAATGTTGTCCAAAAGAACCCCAGATTGATTAGCCTAACATCAGGGTAACTGAACAGTTAATTAGGAATTCTTTTTAACAAAGAATTAGAAATTTAAAATTACAATTAATGCTTTTCAGAAACATTTGATGAAAATTAAACCTCATCAAGTACACTTGCTATCTATTTATCTGTTTCTGGACAGATTATAAATATGTATAATAAAGTGTGGTGACATAGAATAAATCTAATTAGAAATATGTAGTAATTTTTTATATATATATATAGTCAATTGAGCTAATTATTGCTTTTAGATGAAAAATAGGCTCACTGACAGAATTTCAAGTGCAGTTGTTCATAGTAACACTGGTCTTTTATCTTTCCCATGCTTTCACTGCTACCCGGTTTATAAAATGCCTTTGCAATAAAGTTTTCATGTGACACACATTTATACAAATAAAAAGTATGTGTAAATTTTGCAGAGTAATCCAAACTATTCTGATAAATGAGCACTGTTCAGCCAAACATATTTTAGTAGAAGAATCTTGATGTAATAACATCTTTGGTGGAAAGAACGTAAGCAATGTTTTTAGGACAGGAAATTGCAACTCAGATTAGCAAAGACTCAGAGAAGGATTTGAGGGTGCTCATAAATGACCATTTTCACACAAATTCTATGTGCAGTACTCTAGCTGATGTAAAGGTTAATGTAATCCTGAAAATAACTAGGAAAAAAATAATTAAGAGGAAAAGAACTGGAAAGATTTTTAATAGAATATCGTGTCTGGTTCAGATGACCAAACTTCAAGAAGAAACACAAGAAGATAGTCAGTAGAAGAAAAAATAAGAGTATTTAAGTTCAGGAGAAGGCCTTAGCTCTGAGACTTAGAGACTTCCATCTGCTCATTTTGTCAAAGAGAAATACGGGAAACATATCACTATGCACTTTGTATAAGCAGTCACAGTGTTTTTTCAGTATTACAGATAAAGGGATGACATGATCCAATGTCTTGAAATTGAAGTTAGTTAAAATTAACCTTTAAATAAGATATGATAAGCATTGAAGATAATTAAGCATTGAAACACTCACTATAGGTGATGGTGGAGAGGCCATGAAGTGGAATTTAAAATCAGACCAGATATCTTTCAAAACACAAAATTTTGACTTTTGGAAACATTCTGTAATCTGCATACACAGAAGGTAAGGTTTGATAATCATAGATTTATTTTTGGCATTGGTGTCTGTATATATGTTTGCATCAGAAGTGAACAGAATTTTATAACTAAATACATTGAAAAGGCATTACATCAACAATATTTAAATGCATGCAATACTCCCTTCTAATCTGATCAAAGAAGAGAGTGTCTGTTGCTGTTACATCTAACACCTATTAAGTTTACTAGTATACTGTCCTTAAGTGGAAAATCACAGGTTTTATTTTTTGTTGAGAGCTTGTTTATAAGCTGAGGTGTTTTATAAATTCCACAAAGAATGGAAGTTCTACACAGCTAAAGCATATGGCACGAGCGTCCTGTAACAGTAAGCAGATACAGGTCAGTGACTTAATATGTCACTGTTGGGATTATTCTAGTTCAGCCAATCACAGTTATTATTTGATTAAGTTTATCTCAAATATCATAGAATTATAGAATAGTAGAATCATAGAACAGTTTAGGCTGGAAGGGATGTTTAAAGGTCATCTAGTCCAACCCCTCTACAGTAAACAGGGACATCTTTGACTAGATCAGGTTGCCAGAGCCCCATCCAGACTGACCTTGAATGTTTACAGGTACAGGGCATCTACAGCCTCTCTGGGCAACATGTTCCAGCATTTCACAACCGTCACAGTAAAGAATTTCTTCCTATATCTAGTCTGTATCTACCCTCTTTTAGTTTAAAACCATTACCCCTTGTCCTATTGCAAGAGACCCTGTTAAAATGTTTGTCCCCATCTTTCTTATAAGCCCCCTTTAAGTACTGAAAGGCCGCAATGAGGTCTCCCCAGAGCTTTCTCTTCTCCAGGCTGAACAATCCCAGCTCTCTCAGCCTGTCCTCGTAGGAGAGGTACTCCAGCCATGTCAAAGGCCTTAGAGGGGTCCAGATAGACCACATCCATAGCTCTTCCCTTGTCCATTGATGTAGTCGCTCCACCATAGAAGGCCACGAGGTTAGTCAGGCAGGGTTTGCCCATGGTGAAGCCATGCTGGCTGTCTCAAATCACCTCCTGGTCCTCCATGTGCCTTAGCATAGCTTCTAGGAGCATCTGTTCCATGGCCTTCCGGGCGCAGAGGTGAGGCTGATAGGTTAGTAGTTCCCAGGGTCCTCCTTTCTACCTTTTTAAAAATAGGTGCAATGTCTCCCTCATTCCAGTCACCAGGGACTTCACCTGACTGCCATGACTTTTCAAATATCATGGAGAGTGATAGCTTGGCAACTACATCAGGCGGTTCCCTCAGGACTCTGGGATGCATCTCGCCAAGTTCTGTAGACTTCTGTATGTTCAGGTTCCTCAGGTGGTCATGAACTTTATCTTCTCTTACAGGGGGAGGGACTTTTCTCCTGCAATCCCTGCCTTGCAGTCCATCCACTTGAGAGGTGTGGGAAGCGAGTGGTTGCCAGAGAAGACTGAGGCAAAAAAGTTGCTGAGCACCTCAGCCTTCTCCTCATCTGTTGTTACCAGCTTGCCAGTCTTACTCATTGATGTGGGAGGTACGCTTTCTTTGACCTTCCTATTCTGGCTGACATACGTGTAGAAGCCCTTGTTGTTATTCTTTGTGTCCCTTGCCAAGTTCAGCTCCAGCTGTGCCTTGGCCTTCCTGACCCCATCCCTACACAACCAGGCAACGTTCCTATGCTCTTCCCAGGATATCTGTCCGTGCTTGCACTGCTTATGCATTTCCTTCTTGCCTTTTAGTTTGACCAGCAGGTCTCGCCTCAGTCGTTCTGGTTTCTTGCCTTCTTTGCCTGATCTCCTACACCTGGGGAAGGAGAGCTCTTGGACTTTATGGAAAGCATCCTTAAAGATCTGCCAATATGAGAGGTCGCTCTTTAGGAAATTAAGGTGTTCAATTCTTCTTCATCAATCTAGAAGAAAGAATCTTCCATTAGCCATGGACTTGGAACTGAAGAAATATATTAATTGTGTATTCTGCCCGTTCTTTTTTTCCTGCAACATTTTTTTCCTAACCAATGGAACATCCAATAAAGTTACCTTTAGTAAAATTACCATCAGTAAAGTTACCATCCAGTAAAGTTACATATGGCAAAATCTAGAGAATCTTAAATACAAATATTTCTTGACTTCCAAGTTGGAATTATTGTTTTATTTAGTTTATATCTTTGGTCTTTATTTATTATAGTATCTTTCCAGTGTAACACTGAGCTGATTTTTTTTCCACTTTTGATCCAGTGGATAACCATCAAGAATATCTATTCTTCTTCTCCATTTGTACTGTTGGTAAGTAGTGTGAATAATTTTACTAACACATAGTAAGTGCAGTATCATTTTACTTCCCTGTAGATTTCTAAAAGTTATATATTCAAGTCATGATAAGGATTTCTGTTCCCTGTGAGTGCTGGAGAGATTCAGGTGATGCTTCAGTTCATTGAAGTCAATGTGTCTGCTTCATTCTTGAAGTCATTATTTCAACTCTGAAATGACATAAAGATGGCTCGAGACTCTTATGAGTTTAGACTATATCCACAAAGTTTGTTGTCTCTTACAGAGGCCAGACTTTTTGATAGAATCTGAAATTTGCTGAATAGCCCATTTTAATTTTAATTCTTAAATCATGCATTGTTATTCTATAACTGAATTAAATCTGAACTAATATATCTGGCAGGCCTCCCAGGGTTTCTGAGTATTGATAAATATCAGACTTTAACCAGACTGGGTTTTGTTCCCATAGGCTGATAGGGTATTACCAAAATGCTAATTCAGAGCAAGAGACAGGATGCTAAAAATCATATGAGCAATTTGGCATTATCAGAAAACAGGAGGGCTAATGAAATGGATATAATGACAAAAGGAATTAAAAAGAGGAATGATAGTAATTTTCAGATTAAAAAGAGTTTCTTAATGTTTGGTGGTATTATAATGCACAATTCGGTTTTTTTTTTTTGCTTTGTTCTGTTTTTAAGAATTTTGATCTCAGATTTGTGCAAGCAGGATGGACAATGGAATGCAATCTTATGCTGTAATTGGTTAAAAGTTATAAATTGTGTGAAACTAAGAAAATAGGTAAGCCTTTTATTCTCTAATGTGACATCTTGTTTGTGTAAGTAGCAAATAAACACTTGATAAATGTAAATATTTCAGAATAGTCTTGCTGTTAATAAATGCACAGTATCTTGAAACTAAAGTTGTTTGCATTTGTGTCTTAACTTAGTTCAAAATTTCAGTGATTTGAAGTTTTTAAAATGGCTGATAAGGTGATTTATTTTACTTTATTTCTTACGCAGTGTTTCTTAATAAAGTGCTCAGACAATAATCCATTATTCTTACTATGAAGGGTTAATGAGTTCGCAAAAAAATATCTTGACTGAATAACAGAGTATCAGAATTATTCAGAAAAGACACAACCATAAGAAGTGATGATAAAAATATTAAGGTTTTTTGTGGCCATTAAAAGGTAAAGGAAATAATTGTATATACACATGAACAAGCTAACAACCTAACAACAAGCCCCATCACTATATTCAACATTATCCTAGATTTAGGGTATTATTTTAAAGGAAAAAAAAAAAAAAACCAAACAAAAAACCAACCCTCTATGCTTCAGTGAAACCATCAGGTTCAATGTACAGACTAAACACAGATATGATGCAAACAAAGTGATTAGAATCACCTGCCAGTGTGCTCCGTGGTAGGTCAGATTCATCTTATCCTTTGCAGCAAATTGTATTCATATGAAGATGACTTCCTGAGCTAATTGCTGCTCAGGGAAATTAATTATATTTTTCTTTAAGGGTTCATAAAAAGCCATGAAGATAAAATGCGAGGCCGTTCATCAAACAGTCAATCTTTTGCTCAGCTCAGTCTCGATGTTAAGCACTTCTGGAGACCATGTCTGAATCACAATGTTTTGATCATCTTTATCTAGGTTTCAATGCATATTTGCTACTCTAAGCTTTGGATGTATTTTCTAATGGTGGCATATACTATGTGTACTTCAAATATAAGTCAATCTAAGGGGTGGGGGTAGGGGAAGATAAAATGATTTTTCCTTTTTCCTAGAAAGAAAGTTAGTATTTTTGTGACTAGAAGTCTGTATACTTACGTGTGTGTGTATATATATATACACACACTTTAACCTACTAATTTCCATCACAGTCTAGGCAGAATGGTACAATTCTCAATTTTACCAATTCCTTGAGCCATGTTTGCAATCTCAACTCCATGTTCTTGCAGCTAGATTTCTACTGGAATCTAAACCAAATTAGGTGTCTCCTGCATGGACGTCAGTATCTCATTTCCTTTTAATGAAAGATCTTTTCTTGCTGTGTTAGGAAGCTTCTTCCATACTTACATCAGCCTTCTAAAAGACAAAGAAGCATTTCATTTTCTCTGAAGAAAGTATAAGGTAGAGTGTGGGTTTTTTTCCAATAATTTGCTTGAACTATGTTTTATATAGAGTCTAGAACATTATACCAGCATGTGTGTTCTTTAACTTTAATAATGTTAAAGATGTGTGTACCTCAGGAACTACAGGCCACAGAATTTTTCTCATTTAGAGAAACAAAATAAAATAATTTACCGGTCTACATTTCAACTTCATCATTTTGACAAAAAATTATGGCTAGCAAATCTATTCCGAAGAGAAAGATTCTTATTTAGGCATCGTCCTGTGGAATGAGGAATATGGATTCACAACACCATAAAATGAAATTTTCATCTGGTTATTAGTGAAAAGAGTACCCACAGGTAAAGAGGAAATCATTAATTGTAGAATCAGCCAACAGCTCTTTATTACTTAGTGCCTTTTGCTGCATTCACCACCTACTGTGAAGCCTATTTTGCTTTGTTATTTTCCCAGCTTCTTTCTCTGCTTCTCTTCCACTTCATGGTCTTGGTGAATATCTTCTCTCTACGTTTTCCATCTTACAGTTTCTGTTTCCATTGTTTTCAGGAATCAGAGGCATTCACTCCTCCAAAATATCTTCCATGTGATTTGCAGACTCTGACAGAGACCATTAAATCAGTAATATTCCATAAAAGTATGAAGTCTTTTTTCATGTGAACAAGGTCATACTTACAGTAATTATTTTGATTCAGGTTAAATTAAGATCTGGTCTGCTTGAACCCATAAAACACTGGCGCTCTATTGCACTGTATTGAAAATGCTTCCCACAGCTAAATTTACATGGACTTAGCTATGAATGGGTTTGTGTCTCTTCATAATTTCTCCTTAACCCTATTTTTATTGAAGGGTCCTACTCTGGAAGGCTCTATTTCTGCAAAACTCTGTATTGAAAGATCTGTGAAGGAGATTCTCAGAGTATTCTACTGCTTTGAAAATGAAGGCATTAATAGAGCTATCACTTCTGCATTTTATTGTGCCTTAATTTTAAACAACTCATCTTCATTTCTGTAGAACATTGATTGATTAACTAATTTGCTATGTTAAATGCTAACCAAGGCTCAGCATCAGTTAGAGCTCCCTTGTTATTGCATATGAATTTCATTTTACTTGCATTTCTTTTCTGCTTTTACTATACCCTTGCCCTACATTTCTTTAAAAGCATTGCCCCTCTCACATCTGGTATTTAGAGATTATGAAGGATTGAAAATGATCAACGTAAGACATTAGAGATTTCTCTTGTCTTGATTTTCTTTGTTTTCTTCATCTTTCTTGTGCTTCCTTCCTTTCTTTCTTTCTTCCTTTCTTTCTTTCTTTCTTTCTTTCTTTCCTTCTTTCCTTCTTTCCTTCTTTCCTTCTTTCCTTCTTTCTTTCTATGACTTCAGCTATTTTGGACTTCAGGCAGAAATATGAGCTTGCTTGCAAGAATCCAATGCAGAGCTTAAAATGAAAAAAAAGAAACCACTGTTTTTGGAAGACAGAACGCTGGTGCCAATTAAATAGCTTTAAACATTTCCTTCACATCATTGGACTGATGTAATTACCTTATGGGAGAAGAAGAAGCTCTGAAAGGTCATAACATGCACAAGTAAAAAGAAACCATCTCATGGCTCCTTTTAATAAGCTCTGTGACTGATTTAAAAACAATGTCTTATGCATTCATGTGATTTGTGCATTCTATGACTTTAATATAATCATAAATGATGCAATTAACCCATTTCTAAAATGCCCAGTTATATGTATGTAGTGCAGACTGTATGTAGCATGAGTGTAATATAAAACAATATTGGCAAAGTTTTGTGGAAACATACATATAAACTGTGACATGATTGGGCAGATCCCAAGGTGCAGATAAAGAGGGCTCCAGTTTTCATTGCTGAAGGAAAGATTTCTTGATTTCCAAAATGTGAGATTTTTTAGAAACTGCATCATCTTGCCTGATGGATTTGCAATCCCTATGCCATTTAAAGAAATGAAAAAGTATCATACACCAAAAAGAGAAAAGTTGGGTAAACAATAAATTAATAAATTATAGCTTATGCTTGTGTCCTGAGACCTACATTGGTGCTCCTATTATGCCAACGGCTATACTGCTCTTTTGTAATACCAGAATGTTATTGTTTTGTGAAAAGAGGCAAAGCGGTTTTGGCAGAAAATAAACCCCCTTGCGTTCTAACACTCCTCACCGAGGTGGGAGGCTAGGTATTGCTAGGTTTGAATTCTGAATGATACCCAATTCAGCACTATCAGTCCAATCGCGTTTAATATGTATTAAACTGTTACGATTTGGATACGCTAATAGTGGACTGCACCTTCAGTCTAGTCGTGCTCATGAACTAGCATGGCTGCTCTCGAGTCTTTGGTCGCGTTCAGTGAGAAACTGAAACAACTAGCTGCTTAAACAGTGCAGTTAATTTAAACAACAGATGTATAGGTTCTTAGGATTCCCAGTGATAAATAGACTGTCTGCAAAGCACATGCAAATAAAAGTAATGTTAAATATACAAAAGGCGTGACAAAGTTATAAACAATACAGCCTGGCTACAAATGTAGGAAAGAGATGCTCTAGAGAGATTTCTAAGTTCCCCAAGGACACACTCGGTATAATCTGTCTTAGCCAAAGGCGTCCCTATGGGGGGGGAAGAAAGCCTCAGCACGTCAACAGGTCCCAGAAGTCAGTGATGGAGTGTTCCTGACTTGTTCGCCCTGATATCCCCCCTCTCTCGGACTATTTTTATACTATTTTTTTATCTACAAAGTGAAGTTTGAGTGACTTTAGTCATAAATACTTTTATTATGATTGGTGTACTCAAGGAGGAGTGGTCACACCTTGGGGGCGGGTAGCCTCCAGGATGGAGGTGTGTTTTGGTACATTGTAATGAGCAAACTTCGCACAAAGGACAGCATTTCATCAAAATTTGATGAAATGTTGGCTCGGGTAGCGAGTAGGCTGCTTATCCGTTTCGTAGTAAGCAAGTAGGCAGCTTATCTCGTCCGTAGTACCATCTCGTTCCCATATCTGCTACTCGTCAGAAGGCAAGGCTACGGAATAATCATGTTCTGTTCCATCCCTCGTGTAGTTTCGCAAGCAATCTTGTACACGGAATTGCAGATGTTGCATTCTTCGTGTGCCAGCTGCGGCTGTATTCTACCTCAGAAGCCTCTTGATTTTGTGACTTTCATTAGTGTGTGAACAATGCTGTACTTCTGTCTTCTTGGCCAATTTAGTAATTATTCCACAGCTATTAAATACATTTATTTGATATCATGTTCAGGGAATTAAAAAAATTCTCTTCATAGTCCTTAAAAGTGTAATCTGTAAATAACCTGGATCTTCAGATGATAGAAGGCAGCACAGTTGTTTCAAAATGAATAATGATGCAGTGAAATGCCGAAGTTAAGACTCAATAGCCTTGGTGACTATTAAGCAGGTATTCTTTATTGCAGCACCAGGCGCACAGTGGATTGGTCCACCTAATGTGTGCGCCGACTGATTTAGATGTACAGTTTAAATACAGATTATGTATGCATATTCACTCGTTTTCCAAGAAATTATTACTTATTCATTAACTCATTATTACAGGTTACTGCCCACTCCCACATGCGCACTGGAGTCTCTTGGTGTTCTTCAGAGACATCTGGTGGTCGTTTACTTCCTCCACTCCTCTTCATCATTGTGACTTCTGGGTGAACAGCAAGCCTCTGCTCTACTTCTTTATTCTTGCTGGTGCATCAGAAGTGTTAACTTTGACTAGTCTCTGCATTCCTCAGTAGTCCTGGGCCCCTTGTTTTGAGAGATAAGCTTCTACTATAAGGTTATATTGTCCTAAAGCATTCTTTCTTAAAAAATAAGAGATAAGTTCTGACATTAAGTACTACAACTGTTGCATCTGCTCCTTGTACAGCCTTAAGGCACCCAGTCTCTTAAATTAAGCTCCTACTCTAATTTACAGTTCTAATATATTAAGCACCTACTTCAATTAGTTTACATCTTTAATATATCAAACCCTACTTCAATTAATAGACCTGAGATACCTAACTGTATCAGAATGTGACACAGTTTTACCATGTGGTAACCTGTGAATCCAATGGTCTCTACAGAGCCTTTCCACCTCTATTCTCTTTGATTTTACGGTTTATGTATTATCACAGTGCCTGGCTAATGTATGAACACATTCAGAAAGATACAGAATCCCTTCCTGGAAAACTTGCAGCCTGACTAAATCAGGGGAAAGTGAATGGTCAGATGACCTGCGCGGGTTGTAGTTATAAAATGAATACTATACTCCACATCATTACTTGTTTAAGCTGTGCTAGCAAATAAGCAGCAGGAGAGTCTGTATTTTGTGGTTTATTCTGCTTGTAATATTTATCTGCAATTAACTATCGTTCTAATTGATCATACTAGAATTTTTTAGGTGCAAGTAAATCTTAGTCCATCTTATTCTTAGAAACTGGTCCTTATCCTGGAGTAATGTGAAAGTATTAGAATTCTTCTTTAAGGGTAAAACGAATCCTCACTGTAGCAAGTTGGAATGTGATAAATGTTTTACACTGCTCCTAATCCCACATGGGACCTCTTGGACAAGTGTGAACCCCACACTTGAAGAAAGGAAAAGGAAAAGACTGTGGTGGTTTAATCTTCACTGGCTGCCAGGTGCCCACTGACCCTCTCTGACTCCTCCTCGTAAGCAGGACAAGGTGGGAAAATAAGATGAAAGAGCTCATGAGTTGACATAAGGACAGGGAAATTGCTCACCAGTTGCCATCAAAACAGACTCGACTTGGGGAAATTAATTTGACTTACAGTCAATTAATAATGGAATAAGATAGTGAGAAATAGAAACAAAATTAAAACCACCTTCCCTCCACCCTGACCTTCTTCCCAGGTCTACCTCCTCCTCCCCCACCTTGAGTGACACAGGGGAGATGGGAATGGGTTTTGCTGTCAGGTCATAACACTTCACCACTGCCACACCTTCCTCCACATGCCATGAGACACAGTCCTTCATGAATTTCTCCAACATAGGTCCTTCCCACAGGATGCAGTTCTGCAGGAACTGCTCTAGAAAAGGCCCTTTCCATGGGTAACAGTCCTTCAGGAACAGACTGCTCCACTCTGGGTCCCTCCAGGGCCACAGAAAACCTGTTCCTGCATGGGATCTCCATGGGCTGCAGTGTGGATTTCTGCTCCAACGCAGTTCTCCATGGACTGCAGGAAAACAACCTGTTTCACCATAGGCTGCAGGGGAATCTTTGCTCCGGCACCTGAAGCATATCCTCCCCCTCTTTCTTCACTGACCTGGGTTTCTGCAGGGCTGTTTCTCTCACCTTTTTCTCACTCCTCTCTCTCATATGTGCTGTGCAGCGTTTTTTAACCTTTCTGAGATATGTTGTCACAGAGGCTCCACCAGCATCACTGATAGGCTCAGCTTTGGCCAGCAGCAAGTCCATTTTGGAGTTGTCTGGAACTGGCTGTGCCCAACATGGGGGCAGCTCCTCTCATGGAGGACATGCCTGCAGCCCCCTCACTACCAAGAGCTGGACATATAAACCCAGCACAGGACTGAAGTATATGTTTTGAACTGATGAACATTAGAGATCTATCCTACATAAGATGAAGATGACAATAATCACAGAATCACAGAATGATAGGGGTTAGGAGGGACCTCTGGAGAGCATCTAGTCCAACTCCCCTGCCAAAACAGGTTCACCTAGAGCAGGTTGGACAGGAATGCGTCCAGGTGGGTTTTCAATGTCTCCAGAGGAGACTCCACAACCTCTCTGGGCAGCCTCTTCCAGTGCTCTGCCACTCTCTAATTAAAAAAGTTTTTTATGATGTTTAGATGTAACTTCCTATGTTCAAGTTTGTGCCCGTTACCTCTTGTCTCGTCACTGGCCACCACTGAGAATAGACTGGCCCCATCCTCCTGACACCCATCCTTTAAGTATTTCTAAGCATTGATGAGATCCCCCCTCAGTCTTCTTTTTTCCATATTGAAAAGACCCAAGTCCCTCAGCCTTTCTTCATAAGAGAGATGTTCCAGTCCCCTAATCATCCTAGTCCTTTCATAATAGAGTAGTAAGAAGCAAAACTATTTAGAAGTGACCTACCACTATCTCACTGCATTCATTGATTCTTCACAGTTCAGTTCTTCATTAAAGACAAGCAAATGTGAAAAGATTTACACAACCTGGCTTAGTTTTGCTGTCACTGAGCTCATTTCTACAACTTGCTCAGGTTTGTGCATCCGTTGAGCTGATGAAATCCAGGACCATTGGGAAAGCTTTACTTTGTTTCCATTGCAGATGAAGTCTTAAGGTGTGGAAAGGTCTTATAAATCCCCATGGGTCAGATTTTGGTATGAATTTACTAGAGAAATAAATGCTATCAGGAATTATCTTCAGGGCAGAATTGTAGTTTCACATATGTGTGTGTATATATATATATATATATATAAAAAAGAACAAATGCTGTTAACAAAAAGTAGGGCCCAGTTATTCCACAGTGCCGTGGCATATTCCTTTGCCAAATAGTTACTACAGTAAAGTGTGATACATTTTTAGACATTGTTTAGGTGAGTATCAAAGAAGAAGGAGAAGGGGAGAAGGGAAAAAATAAAAGAGACAGAACTAATTAATGAAATAACTGGCTAAAGGGGTGAAGGGTATGATTAATAGACAATATTAATGATGTTCTAAAGAAAACAATTTAGTGATGACTTGCAGCTAACATCCCAAGAAAGGGCAAATTTTGCAAGGTCACCTATATCAAGGGAGCTGCATTTAGACTTGAATCAGTGCACAGAAGGCTTACAGAAGAATAAGGATAATGGAGAGTTTATCTTGCTGGAAGAAATAAAAGCTTTGGCTCATTAAACCTGGAAAATTAAGGTCTAAGTCTAATATGACTGTTCAATCTAAATATATTGGGGGGGCTGGAAAAGCAGAAAAGATAAACACTAGGAAGATGTGTGAGCTATTTAAACTACAAGTAATAAGAACAAATGGGTATCAACTATCCATGAATAAACTTAGAATAGAAATTAAATGCCTCTTTACTATCAGAATTTTCTAATGGATGGGAACGTGTTCAACTATTGTTAAGAAGCTTACTTAGTTTATAAACAGCACTATATGATATGCTTGCTCATGAAAGCAATCTCAGGAAGCCTTCCCAGTTCTACATCCCAACCACCTGACAGAAGAGCAGGTCACAGTACCATAATATATACATAACATAATACATACTCCCACCCCCAGCATATAGGCAAAAGTAGGGACTTTACCCTCTTTCCAAAGCATGTACATGTCTCCCTAGAGTCAGTATATACTGTGAGTCACAGGTAGTATAATTCATTCATAATATTCTTGCCTGAATTTTTTGTTTTTAATCTGATTGAGACTGATAGTGCATAGAGTTCCTCTGTGCATCTTCTACAGCCAAACTAATGTGTTACATGGAAGGTAAGTTGCCTTTAACTTGATGTAGACAGAGTTTTTCTTCTGCAGCTTTGTGCAATATCTAGTGCATACTTGTCACCAATTCAAAAGTTCAGCAAAAAATTAACAAAATCACAGTCTGCATGTAAAATACGAAGTAAAATTAAAATCATGTGTTAGTCACCTTGTAAATTTGTTGTGGACAACCCATAAAATTACTTCCAAGACTGGAAAAAGAGCTTTGTGGCTTATGGATCAAGGATTGGCTGTTAAATTGGACATACATGCATAATACTGGGATGAAATTTAAAAAGTCGAAATGCCGTATTCCAAAGCTAGCATGGAGTAATGCTGGGCACGTGTGTTAATTGGGAGAGGAGCGGCTGGAGAGCAGCCCTGCAGAAAGGGATCTGGCTATGCTGGCCTACAGCAGGCTCAATAGGAGTCAGCAGTGTGCCCTGGCAGCCAACAGGGCAAACTACATCCTGGGGTGCATCAAACACAGTATAACCAGCCGCTCAAAAGAGTTGATTATCCTGCTGTATTCAGCGTTGGTGTGGCCTCATCTTGAGTACTGTGTGCAGTTCTGGGCCCAACAATTTAAGAAGGATGTGAAGGTCCTTGAATGCATCCAGAGGAGGACAACAAAGCTGGTGAAAGGGCTGGAAGGAACGTCCCATGAGGAGTGGCTAAGGACTTTGGCTTTTCTATTTTGGAGAACAGGTGTCTGAGGGGTAACCTCATTGCTCTCCAGCTTCCTGAGAAGTGGAGAGGTATGTGCTGATCTGATGTCCCTGCTTATTGCAGAGGGTTTGGACTAGATGACCTTTAAAGGTCCCTTCCAACCCGATACATTCTATGATTCTGTGATTCTATGATCTCTTCTCGCTGGGATCCAGTGACAGGACACATGGGAATGTTTCAAAGCTGCACCAGGGGAGTTTCAGACTGGACATTTGGAAGCATTTCTTTACCGATGGGGTGGTTAAACGCTGGAAAAGGCTTCCTAGAGAGGTGGTTGATGCCCCAAGACTGTTCCAGTCCTTAAGAGGCATTTGGTCAATGCCTTTAGTAACATGCTTTAACTTGGTCAGCCCTGAATTAGTCAAGCAGCTAGACTAGATGACTATTGTATGTCCCTTCCAACTGAAACAGTCTATTCTATTCTGGTCTAGTCTAAATCAGTTTAGTATTACAAAAATAAAAGAAAATTTTTTATGAAAACAAACACTTCAATTTGCTTATTTTAAATCACACTTGTAAACCAAAGCAGAGCACTGTATTCAATTGGTAACTGAATGCTTTTTGGTGTTGCCAAGTATCAGTGTAAGATCCATCAAAAATAAATCTCCCAACAGTGTTCATGTAAACTAAAGATTACAGTGCAGCTGGAATATGAGGTATTTGTCATGGGTTTGCTCCAGCCTACACATCTGGCTAACAGACTGCAGCTCTTGAAAGGATGGTGCAAATTTCTTTAATCTTTACCCTCCCCTACTTTTAGACTAACAAGAAAATTGGAGGGAGAAATTGTCTGCTTATGATGTATGAGGACAAATACTGCAACTTGGCCTTAGCCAAAAATATATTTTTTGATTTGTTAACAATCAGTTAATTTCTCATTAAATCTTAAAATAACTTCATGTTTCTCCTCGATTCAAGCTAAAATCTAGTTTTCTAAGTAGTCATGTAGGAAGCAAAGAAAATGATTCATCGTAAGCATAGCAAATATAAGATAATGTCACAGCAGTGCAGTAAGTCATAGATGCCTGAAGGAAACAGATCTATTTATCATACATATATATATTTAATTTTATTATATACAATTGTAATTCTCTGTGAAAGTCATTATCCACTTTAGATTCCATGAGCTAATTTAGATCTATGAGGCAACTTTTCTGATGCTTTCTTAATCCTCAAGGGATATTTTCTGCTTGTCTAGAAGTTTCAGAATTTGAGGAGACTTCTCTTGTTGAACAAATACTAATACAGCAATTGAGAAATTAAATAATACAAATCCTGTATACCTTGCACCTTTCAGTATAAAAAAGTCTAGCTTTCCAAGAAGGGGCTCAGCAATTAGTATTTCCTCTCTTAGTTCTCATCAGAAGAGATCATGACACTGGGATATGCCTTTGTCTTCTCTACCTGAGTGTCCCTAGGCATAGAAAGAAACATTATGTTTATTCCCTTTCCTGCAATCATGAATACTAAATTCCAAATAAAGTACTGCACATGGGTATACAGTAGGACAAATTATGCATGTGTTTTGTTGCTGACGATTATTTATACATTTGTACATTATTTTTTATTTTGAATCAGAATTGTGCTTTCAAAGTAAATCTCTTAATTGCCTCCATTTGTCATGGTTGAAAACAAATTAAAAGGCGCACGAAAGGCTACGATTTAGTGCTCCAAGTGCTAAAGGACATTCAGTCCATGGCATACACCAGAGATACCACAAAATAACTTCCATGAAGTGACTGCAGTGTTTCACTCTGCAGCACCACCACAATTGCCTCAAAACACAAATTGTCTGCAGTCTGCAAGACTTTGTCACTGGTTAGCCATCCTCAGAATATCTCACTCTGAACAGAAGTGCAATGCCCTGACAGGACATCTTCCTGTTTGCTACCCCTCAAAGAGCACAGTAGCTATCTGTTTCTCTGTCAGCATTAGCACAATCATTTCAAGCTCTTTGTGCAGTAATTTGAAGCAATAGAGGAAGCTACTTTTTTACTTTGTAAAGTGTTTGAATTAGTCTAGTCCAGACATTTTCAGTTTTTTATCTAAAGCTCCAAGAATATTGCTAACAATATGATGGCTTTGTTATATTTCAGTTCATGGATTCTTAGCATACTGACCCATATACAGGTTTTTTTCCACTTATTTCACCTGATTTGTTTTGGTATTATGATTTCTGTTCAATATTTGCAGTTTGCTGGCATTTATAAGACACAACTAGAGTTAAGTGTGTTAACTCCATAAATATGCTGTATAAATTACTCACTGTAGCAAAAAAAAAAAAAAAGAAATATATCTCTCCAACCTGAATCACAGAGAACTGTGCTGAGACCTTTATGAAATTACAATCTCTCCTTCCCACTATCCTCTTAGAGTGTCAGAGTCAGGGCTTCCTTTACTGCAATACTACTCTTAGAGTTGGTGCACATGACTTACATTTGAGAAAAATGAAAACTCTTTTTCTTTTGAAGTGCTGGTGCTGACAATTAGGAAATTTTATTGTTGTTGGCCAGTGACTAACTCAGTGGAATTCTGGACCACTTCTGTCTGTCGACCTTTGTGGCCAATGTTTGTTTTTTTATGGTCAGATGCTATGAATGGGTAAGTTTCAGATAACAGTTTTTAACTTAGGTGCTTAACATCTAGTTTGGGCCTTTTTGTGAAATATTCGTGGTACTCTTAGTGATATTTATGGCAGTTTGTAATTAATGTTGAATTACAGAATTCTGTAGTGCACCAAAATGCTGTGAGAAAATTTGAAAAAAATACAATGTTTGTTCTTAGGTATACTGTTTTTTGATGGAATAGTTACTTTTCTTCATCGTAGCTTATATGGTGCTATGTTTTGAATTTGTAATGAAAACAGTGTTGATAACACACTGATGTTTTATTTCTTTAATTATATAGTGTTTACACAGTGTCAAGGCCTTTCCTGCTTCTCAGCGAGTACGCTGGGAGTGCATAAGAAGTTAGGACGAGACACAGCTGGGACAGCCGACCCCAAATGACAAAAGGGATATCCCATACCATATAATGTCATGCTCAGCAATAAAAACTGAGGGAAGAAGAAGGAAGGGGGGGACGTTCGTAGTGCTGGTGTTTGTCTTCCCAAGTAACCGTTACACGTGATGGAGCCCTGCTTTCCTGGAGATGGCTGAACACCTGCCTGCTGATGGGAAGTAGTGAATGAATTGCTTCTTTTGCTTTGTTTGCATGTGCTGATTTTGTTATTTTATTAAATTGTTTTTATCTCAACCCATGAGTTTTTACTCTTTCACCCTTTGGACTCTCTCCCCCATCCCCCGAAGAGGGGGGAGCGAACGGCTGTGTGGTGCTGAGCTGTCTACCAGGGCTAAACCACATTAGACAATTGTGTTCCTTAGTGGTCAGTAAATAGATTTACTGTACAATACCCAGCACGACTTTTTTTTTTTTTTTTTTTTGAGGACAGCTATCAAGGGAAGCACAAAATTTCAAGTGCAGAAACAGATGCTCACATGATAAAAAGTTGTTACTGAAACCTAATATAATACCAAGTACATTTTAAATGTAAATCCTGATTGTGTTAAATAGCGGTGCCAGCTGTTTCAGTCTGCAAACTACACTTATTGCTGTACCCTGGGAATCAGCAGATAGTAGCTCTGCTAGTATCAAATTATGAACTGATAGTTTCAAATGGACATTTCAGCTGTCTCTAGCTCAGGGACTAGCAACATATGAGAAAAAGGAATATGAAAACCTGAAGAAGGAAGTGTGCTGAAGGAAAGTTTTAGTTTTACCAAAATAAAAAAAGAAATTGGAGTTCAATTCCTTTCCCATTCACCTTTCCCCAAACTTTTCTACTGAACATTTACCTGTGCATATTTTTACATGTAAATATGAATAAAGACCTTTTACAATAATCAGTAGTAAAATGCTACGTATAAGTTGCTAGTTTTTTCTATAAATGCCAGAAACACAACAAATATTACAAAAGGAAAATCTGTATTGCTTAGCCTGATCTAATTTCCACACATATTTTAACTTATGTTAATATATCGAGGTGTAGTAAAAACCACTCAGTAGCTGCCCAGAGGCCTAATGGAATGTGAATAACAATATTAGGCCAAACAGCGAAAAAAAGGAAAAAAAACCCGCATCCAAAAAACCCACCAGATTTTCTCTTTGAAGTGGGTATTTGTCATTGCACGCTAGAAATTCAGGGATATTCTAAACAACAGTGTTAAGATGGGTTTTTTTGTTCCCTGTACAGTATTATGTCTGTTAATAACACTCTCGTATAACTTACTCATTTTCTTAGGAATCAGGAAGAATTTACTAGAATATAAATAGGGGTATCAGAAAGTGAAGCTCCTGTCTTAATGAATGTTACAGAATAGTAATGCACTTGTCAGTTAAGGATAAAGATTCATGTATTTTATCTCTTCAAGAAAGAAATATGGATTTCTTAAATGTAACCTCTGTCAAATGGAATGCCTGCTTTTTTTTCCAGGGGAAAAAAAAATAAAAAAGAAAAACTGCAGCTAAGAACTTTTCCATTTCATAGCTACCACTTTTGGAATGCATGGGGGAAAAAGAATCCCAAAACACAAACACAACCTCCTCTTCCTTCTCAGTCATTGTTTAAGCAGCTTGCCTAGTGTCATAACGATTTTGTCTTATTCTTTATGACTTCAGTGTTCTTGTCAATCACATTTAAGCACACTACAATACTGTCAGCTTTTATTTTTGGAACCTTCATGCCCTGAAGTAGTGTATGCTCCAAATACTGTATGCAATTCCCTAGTGATGCTGTTCTAAGAATCTAGAATACAGATCAATCTTGGATCCATCTGGAGGTCACATGGAGGTTTTGGTAGTGGAATGTGTTTCTATTTAGATTTGAGTGCTTGCTTACTTGTCTCTTCTTTCACGTAAATAAATATGGAAAAATGTATTCTAGGAGGGATAGAAAGCATTTTTTTTTTTAATACAGACTGAATTGGAATAAAATAAGTTCAGTTAATATAAAAATAATAAAAAGTCAGTAGACTTTTGCTAAAGGAAATATTCCAGAAATGTTGAAACAGTATGTCACCCTAATGAAAATTTTGAATTTGAATCAGTATTTTCCTCATAGTAGAAATAATTAATTTAACAAGAGAAAAGGGGGGAAAGGAGAAAATATTCATAGCTCTCAGTATGAAACAAAACATTTCTTTTCAGTTCAGCAGTGATATGTGACATCAAGGTAGCATGTGTAATTGTGCTTTGTAAAGATTATTTTCTCTTCTGGTTTCTTCTTCAAGCTCTTGGAAGTACATTTGGTTTGACCAGAACTGTTTTCTGTGATTTGGCCATTACCCTCATAAATCCAATGTTTGCTCACCTTTATAACCAGTAAGTTTTCTGCACAATGAAAGAAAACATTTTCTCAACAGGTTATTAACAGACCATATTTGGAAACATTGTATTTTTTGTTTCTTTGCTTAAAATTAGCCTATGGTTAAATCAAGTCATAGAATGAAGGATTTCAGAAAAAGAGATTGACTTATTTTCTTCATGCAAAGAACATTTGTGATACCATAAAATTAGCAGTAACACCACTTTTCTTTCTTCCTCCTCCCCACACTGCAAACTATGGCTGTCATCCTCTCTTTGCTTCAAGAAAAGGACTGTCTTCCCTACAGAGCAAAACAGAGTCACAATCTATTGGTACGGTTGTCAAGATTAACTGTTAAAAGTTAACAGAGCTCTGCATATCTACTCTTCTAGGAGCACCGAGAAAGAATGACCAAAAAATGTATTCCATGCTTGAAATTATCTAATATTACCTATAAAAGTATCCCTCTCTCTTTCTTTTTAAAGCCTTATGGGACTTACAAGTTCTGTAAGTTTGAATTTTCAGGGAGCTCTATTAGCAATTCCTGTTATATGTTAGGCAGAGCTAAAACTGCAGATCAACTTAGCTGAATTATGATATACATTCTGAACAGAAATAAGTTTTCAGCTAAAGTGATTAGCTTGCTGTCTCATGGTTTGATATAAAAGGCTCTTGCCGCTTGTTCGTTTTACACAGCTGATGCCAGATTGGGGAAGTTAATGTTGTTTTACTGGTACACATCATTCAATTTTAGTTCCACTACATGTTACACAAGTAATTTAGTTTTTTTTTTTCCCCAAAGAAACCCAAATCGAAGTAAAAAAAAAA
>VWZL01005844.1:84809-98869 GCA_013396915.1 Stercorarius parasiticus
CAAAATCAAACCCTGGACCATTTCTTTCTGTATATTTTTCCGCATATTTTAGTATGGAGATCTCTGAACTATTTTGTTTAATTTTTTCATACTATTTTTCAAGTGAAATTTTAATTGAAACAAATGTACTTAAGGCATATATTCAAACTCAAACATATTTATGAAGTAAAATACATGCTATGGGTCACATTAAATGCCTTTAAACTGAATGGAAAATGACCTAGCAATTACCATATTCATTAATTGGTATGGTTCCATGACATTATTTTGTCAGAACTTGCAACTAAAACAGTATATGCTTGGATATTTTTGCAACTTTCCTATTTGCAATGGCACCTTTCAAATACGGGTATTTATCTTATTTAGTTTTTTCTTATTCTTTTAAATGTTGACTAGTTTTATCTCTTACTCTTGTGTTTCATTTTGATGGCTATCTAAATCAGGCCTTTGTCTCTTTTACTGTAAATATAATCTAATTAGATTCTTACTATTGAAGTTTAGATCGTGTTTTTTTTCTTCCCTGAGTGAACACTTGAAAGAACCTATTCTTAATTTTTAATATTCAGTATGCATTTTTAAATTATCCTCAGTTTCTCATTTTCATGTTAGTTTTCTTCCTTTCTTCTTCCTCCTAAATTGTGAGTAAAATTAGTATAAAAGCTGAAATGAAGCACTTTTATAAAATAATGTTACTATAGCAGCAAAAAATAATTTCAGTTTATCACCTACAGTAAAAATAAAGGTGAGTTATGCAGGATCATTATCAGCTACAGAGCAGGTAATCAGACAAAATCAATCTGCATCAGTAATGAAAGAAATACTCACACAAAGACAAATCATAGTGGTGAAGAAACCATCCTGTTATTTCCTGGGAAAATAGAAGCTGCTTGAAATAGTAGTGAAGGCACTGCAAAGCTTACAGATAAAGCTTTCTTATTTGCAGCATCTTATATTTCCAAAAAGAGTTTGCTGATGCTTTCTTGTATTCATCATTTGTATAATAAACTAGGGCTTTCTTGCTGAGGCACCTCAGGAGGAGTATAACATTTGTTATATGCTAATTTGTCTATCAAGATATTGAAAAGTTTTTTTGTCTGTTCTTGCTAGTTAACATGCATAGCATCAGTGACTGGAGACATATTTGCAACAAAGCATCATAACAGTTGTTGGTTTTAATATATTCTAAGAAATTTCTATTCTGCTCACAGAGTTCATTTCTAAAATTCAGGTATTAAATTCCAGCCTAAAGTTATCATCCAAACAAGGATAAATTATGAGACATTACTGGGCAAGTGGAGGTACATTTTGAGTGCCAGGTGAATTAATATAGACTTAAAAATGAAAGATGACCTTACTGTGAAAAATATTTTCTACTGGGATAGTGACATGGAAACTGTTATATTTCTTTAGTGGTCAAAGAGATCGCGTATAGAAGGGATACTTTAAATGAATTATGATTTTGCAAGGAATTACTGGATTTTATCCTTTTTTGTCAATTACAGAAATTTGAGGTTGCATGAATTACTGTGTCAGATTCCCTGTGTATAGACTTGCAGTCTTTGACGATCTATGGGGAGTGAATCAGGCCCCAGTTTTGTCATTAGGAATTTCTAAAACAGATGTGTGGTGATTGAATATGTGTTACTCAGAGCTGCACCCATATGTGTTTGTTATATTAAGCAGAAACAAAATCATATCTGGGGTTTTGTTCATAGTTCAGAAAAGTTCAATCAAAGTAGATTTAATTATTCCATACTTCCGTGCTGGAATTCTTTGTAGGGGTGATGGGTTGGGTAACTATCCTCTTGGGAATTATTAGCAGAAAAATGATTATTCTGGTCATCATTAATTTGCTTTCCAAACACCACATATTTTCATTTGGAACTTTCAACTGCTATTAAATTATTATTTTTCCCTGTGACCTGGCACTGAGGAAATTCTGCTGCTAAATAAGCATTGCCAGAATTTAAGGACAGCTTTTACCAGAAGATGTAATGAAAATACTCAGTTTCCATTACTTCCATTCTAGTGGGTTGGTTTGTTGTTGTTATTGTTGTTTTGTCTTGCTTTGTTTTGTTTTTTTTCAAACTTTTTTTGGTCACAACATGTTATCTCAAATATAAGATCATAGCAAACAGTGGTTAAAAGAACCTCTGGGATCAAATAGTCTTCCAACAACCTTATAATATAATCCCATCCACATTTTCATCAACCTCCATCTTAGAATAAGATAAGCTGTTAGCCCCTGATTCTTCTTCATATTTATTTTACAATCTTGCACTTTCTCTGAAAAAAATGGAACTAAAAGAAATCACAGAAACAGATTTCTACCAGTGATTTTAATCTTTCTTGATAAGCAAAGTTACTAGATATATGTAATTTCAATTACATAAAAATAAATCTACAACAATCTTATTAGAGGAAGGAGGGTTGAGATATCTATCTTAAAATTATTTCCCCCATGAGAGCATGTTTCTGTGATTTTCTAAAAACGTACAAATGAAAAAAAGTTAAAAATTCAAATACAGTAATGTAATGATAATGAAAACAGCAAATTCTCTCTTCTTTCTAACTCTTAAGACTCCTTAAAAAAAAAATAAATTACTCTCCTGACCTTGTTTCTTTTGAAGACTTAGAGATTTTTTTTTTTTTTTTTTTTGGTGCAAACATGCTCTCAATTTCTAAATATGAGCTTTAAACAAAAACAAAGCCAAAAATATGCTGCCCATCCATTCCCTTTTCTGCTTTTTTTACATCCTTTCTTCCTTTTATCTTCACATCCAATGACTAAATCTTTGCCCTGACTTTCTCTGCACAGAAACTCTCTTTCATATCCTCTCTCATCTGACATATACTGTCTTGGGCTATCATCCATCTCAGGCTTCTGACATTTCTTTCTGGATGGTTCACTGTCAGCTCAATGTGAGCATGGTAGAGACAGAAGTGTCCATTACTTTTCCCATCTGTTTTGTATTTATCTTATGCCTGGAAATTATAGAATCTCTTTCTATACTAGCTTCCCCGCATTAAATAAAACCTAACAACTATTTCTTAATTACTTTTAAGTATGAAAAAACCCATCTCATTAAGAGAAAAATAAAACCAAAATATTTTCTATATGCTGGCATTTTCTAATACTCAGTATACCGCTCTAAACAGCCCTTCAGGCATTCCAAACTGAAGATGACTAAGTTTTTCTTGGCTGTCTCACCTGCATTTCCTGGAATCTCTGACTCGTCTCTCATTTCTGTAGGTAGGTACCCATTCTGACCTTCAAAGTCCTTCATAGTTTCATTGTGTTTTCGTATTAGATTTGTCCTTTACCATTTTACTGTTTTCTATGCAACCAAAATATAAATTCTGATTTTTTGTCCTGTTTATCCAAACTGGCCAAATGTGTTTCCAGAGTATTATCCTAGGTTTTGCCATGGAAAATGGGTGACGGGTCTTCCTACATACTTCCAAGAATTAGACTTTAAACTGATTGATACTTATGATTTCAAATTGATCCTGGATATTTGATATTATTTCATTCCTTTTACAGCTGCTGTTCATCTACACTTCAGAAAGGTGAGAACTTTTTTTTTTTTTAATATTTTATTAAAATAACTGATTTATAAGTACCACAGATCCCTGGTAGCACAATGTAATAATGCATGACAAGACTTCTAATAAGTTTCTGTTTCAGAAAAGTCCTTTCCTTCAAAGGAAAATCCAAATAATGCATTATTTGCTGATTTATTTTTTTTTATATTTAACTAACAGGAAAAATGCTGTAACAGATGTACTTCATCAACATAAGATATTAAGCATTACACTGAATTGATTTGCCTTTCACTGTTTTTCAAACTGACTTCTTTTGGTCAGTCCTGAATTGGTCAGGCGGTTGTACTCAATGGTTGTTGAAGGTCCATTCCAAGTGAACTCTTGTATTGTATTGTATTGTATTGTATTGTATTGTATTCTATTCTATTCTATTCTATTCTATTCTATTCTATTCTATTCTATTCTCTTTTCAACTCTTTCAGTCTTTCTTCAGATGAGAGGTTTTTTGTCCTTCTGGTCATTTTCATGGCCCTCCTCTAACAGGTCCATGTCTTTCTTGTACTGGAGACCCCAGAGCTGGACGCAGTACTCCAGGTGGGGTTTCACGAGAGTGGAGTAGAGGGGGGAAGAATCATTTCCCTTAACCTGCTGGCCACACTTCTTCTGATGCAGCCCAGAATACAATTGGCTTTCTGGGCTGCAAAAGCACATTGCCAACTCATGTCCAAGTTTTCCTCCACCAGCATCTCCAAGTACTTCTCTGCAAGTCTGTTCTGTACAGGCTACTACAGGCAACTCTGAATTACAGAGACTGTGGAAGTTTATATGACCTGTTCTCCTAATTTTTAAGAAGTAATCTTTAGAATAGATTTTGAAAACAGATTTATCCTTGGTTTCTTATTGTTTTTTACATGAAATAAAATAAAACATAGTGGTTGTATAGTCAGGCTGTTTCCACAGAATCTACTCAGTCACTGTCTCTCACTCTCTGTCCCCCATATATATGTGTAGACATATATATACATATATGTATATTTAGCTACATATATTTCAAGTGATCCATAAAAAAACAGAAACAAGAAATCTGTAAGTTATATTAACAGATGTACTGATATATTTATTCTTATATTTGTAGATGTAAAATCTTGTATAACAAAAGATATTTGAATAAGTGCTGTGATATTAAAAAAAGGATATCTCCTTTATCTAAATTCTAACTGAACAACTCTTGCTTTTTCCTGAACTGCAAGGCATTTGCACTTGCCCTTGTTACACCTTTTATAAGGAAAGGACTGTTTACAGCCTCTAAAGGTGTTCCAGTTTGAAAAAATCAGACACAATGCATAAAAAGGTTAGCTGCAGAGCAAAATGAGTGATTTATTTTATTTTTACACTTTTTTTAGTATTTCATATAGACTTTTGTGTGTGTATTCGTCTGAACAACTGTTGTGGTTTAGTTGTGGCCGGCAGCTAAACACCACACAGCTGTTCTCTCGCTCACCCCCAGTGGGATGGGGGGGAGAATCAGAAAAAAAGTAAAATTTGTGGGATGAGATGAAGACAGTTTAATAGGACAGAAAAGGAAGGGAAAATAATCATAATAATAAAAGGATATACAAAACAAGTGATGTACAGTGCTATTGCTCACTACTAACCAATGCCCAGACAGTCCCTGAGCAGCAGCTGCCACCTCCAGGCCAACTCCCCCTAGCTTTATTGTTTATCATGATGCCATATGGTATGGAATATCCCTTTGGCCAGTTTTGGTCATCTGTCCTGGCTGTGTCCCCTCCCAGTTTCTTGTACACCCCCAGCCTCCTCACTGACAGAGCAGTATGAGAAACTGCTATGTCAACATCCTTGACGTAGCGTAAGCACTGCTCAGCAGCAATTGAAACATCAGCGTTATCAACATTGTTCTCATCCTAAATCCAAAACACGGCACTATACCAGCTACTAGGAAGAAAATTAACTCTATCCCAGCTGAAACCATGACAACAAAATATACCCTTAAGTGCCTACTTTAAATATGGCGTTTAATGTGACCATTACCACATTTACAAGCCTGCAATAATTTTAGTCTATAACAGAAAATTTGAAAGCAATTTTAAGAAATCATTAATTTTTATTAAGAAATTGTTAGTTCTTATGAGTAGCTTCTCACATATGTGGCTGATTTATCATGTTTGTATAATGTGTCATTACAACAAAAAATGTTGGTTATTATAGGTAAACAATTTTCTGAAATTGAGATCCCTAATTATCCAGGATAGAATTCCATGCTGACATTAATCTGAACTAATATCTTTGTACGGTCTTTATTGCTGTAAGTAGCTGCAATTGCAGTCCTTACCTTTGCTACCTTTTAATGCAAAGTGATTTTTTGGATATATTAGATTCTCACTGCTGACCACTACTGAGAATAAAATCAGTTTCATTTAACGCCAGAAACTTAGGCACCTAATCTTCATTAGTACCTAGCTGACCCTTTGTGCAGCAATATATTTTCCATTCTCCTATACGTTTACAACTACTTCTTGACCTTCAAACATACAATCAGATTCCAGGATCCTGAAGATTGCAGCTAGCCAGAGCTACTGCAGATCTAGGAAATCAGTGAAACATATATGTAGTTCTCTTGGACATTCAGAGTCATTCACTTGCCTAAATATGGTTATACATGCACACGCACATTCACATATGTGCATATATATACACATGTAAATGTTGGTAAGCCATATTCTTGATATCTTACTATAGCAAATGACTGGCCAGTCAAATACACAACTTAACTTACAAAAAAAGGCCTCATCTTAATAAAAGACACCGTTCCCTCTGTCATTATTCTGTACATCTCTACTCCTAAATAAAACTGAATAAAATTTGTTTATTGACTTGACAAACATAATTAAATTTCTTAAATTACTGTTTCAATTTATAAAATGTAGATTATTCTTAGTTTACCTCCCACTCTTTGTGGTCTCCAGCAGGTGTCAAGCAGACAGTTTCATTTAATTAAAAACACTTTTTTCAGAAAAACAGAAAATAGAGGAATTTGCAAAGCTTTATCTATGCTTTACTTTCCCCTATTCCCTCCACATGAATAAAAAAAAAATAAAATAGAAGTTTTTAGTTATTAATCTTGTATGTATGAAGGGTCAATCAAAGATTTATTTATGCAACATGTTGGAACAGATCACATGCTGTTTGTGCTGTAGAAGGAGACATTTTTGTGTTTCTAGGAAAAACAAAACTGCCTCTCTTCTGTTTCTGCTTTCTACTTCAATGAAAGAATGTTCATATGTGGCATCAATTTTGAGAAGGGCCTTCAGAAAGCTAATGTCTGAAAAATTGATCCGAATGTGCAGGTAGACGAGGGACATATAGGATCAATTTTAAGCACCAGGCCAATTTTATTAACAATTATCAAGAATGGCATGTTCTCATTCATTCTGTTATTCTGGGTATTTAATTAGTTCCAGCATAGAGGAACATACTTCCACCACGTAATCAATAAATTATGGCATATCATCTTTAGTTTAATTTCCTCAGGGGTCAATTAATTTTTTAATATTACATTCTCCACCCTGGAGAGTCTACAAATTCAGTTCTTCTCCCTCCTTCAANGTTTTCCAGGTAGGTCACTGGATTCACTAATATATAGATATATTCTATAGATTCACTTTATGTTTGATTCACTGAATGTTATATATATAAAATATATATATATTTATAACATNACTTCAATGAAAGAATGTTCATATGTGGCATCAATTTTGAGAAGGGCCTTCAGAAAGCTAATGTCTGAAAAATTGATCCGAATGTGCAGGTAGACGAGGGACATATAGGATCAATTTTAAGCACCAGGCCAATTTTATTAACAATTATCAAGAATGGCATGTTCTCATTCATTCTGTTATTCTGGGTATTTAATTAGTTCCAGCATAGAGGAACATACTTCCACCACGTAATCAATAAATTATGGCATATCATCTTTAGTTTAATTTCCTCAGGGGTCAATTAATTTTTTAATATTACATTCTCCACCCTGGAGAGTCTACAAATTCAGTTCTTCTCCCTCCTTCAGAGCAAGAAAATTTTTTTTTCATGTGCTCCTGAAATAGACTGTTTTACACTTTTCTGGTCCAGTAATTGAGTAATATGAATTAATAATTTTCGGTCATTCACCATCCTTTGTCTTTAAACCAAACATGTGATTCCACAGTACTTCAAAGAATGATGGTGGGGCTAGACTTGTGGTTGGTAAACCCAATGCCCACTTCTAGATCAGTATTTGTTTGAAAAAATGGGGAAAAATCTTTCTGAGTGTTACAATAAGAGGTCTGCCAGACCACTGTATCCTGAGAAAATCAAAGCTTAAGTTGTCTGCACTATGGAGATAATAAGGTAGCAAAGTAGCATACAATCATTAGACAAGGTAGAAGGTTTTATGTCTCCCGTGGTTAAGTAAATATAAACGCAAAAGTATGTAAATGCTTTGTGCTATGCTTCTAAGGAATGAGGTGGTATCTCCAGTAATTCTGGTTATTACTAGCAGTACAAAGTATCTGATGTTTTCATCGTAATATAGAAAATTTTTGCTAACTCCATTTTACAGAAGATGCAAAGAAACTAAAGGTAATCCTGTGTCACATCTATCAGAGATTCCTTATATGTTTATGAATAGTAGAAGAAAATCTTCAGACAATAAACAGTCTACACCAGTCAACAATTTCTAGGGGTTTTTTTGTTGTTTTTTTTGTTGTTGTTGTTGGTTTGGTTTGGGTTTTTTGTTTGTTTTTTTGATTTGTTGGTTGGGCATTTTTTTGGTTGTTTTTTTGCTTGTTTGTTTGTTTTGTTTTGTTTTGTTTTGTTTTTCTTTTACAGTATATACCTTCAGTTCAGTTATTCCTAGTGTGTAATATATGGATATAAGTATGTTTGTCTCTGTGTGTAGGTATTTTTGAGTGATTTTCTGCAAATTTAACTCTTCAGAGATTTTCACTGATACCTTGGACCTTTACAGTGAAATAAGAGTAACACAAAATCAAAGAATCATAGAATGGTTTGGGCAGGAAGAGACCTTTAAAGGTCATCTAGTCCAACCCCCCCCCCCCCAATAAGCAGAGACATTTTCAACTAGATCAGGTTGATCAGAGCCCCGTCCAACCTGACCTTGAATGCTTCCAGGGATGAGGCATCTACCACCTCTCTGGGCAACCTCTGCCACTGTTTCACCACCCTCATTGTAAATAATTTCTTCCTTACATCTAGTCTAAATCTACTCTTTTTTAGTTTAAAAACATTAACCCTTGTACTGTCATTACAGGTCCTACTAAAAAGTTTGTCCCCAACTTTCCTTGTAGGCCGACTTCCAGTACCAAAAAGCTGCAATCAGGTTTCCCCAGAGCTTTGTCTTCTCCAGGCTGAACAACCCTGACTCTCTCAGCCTGTCCTCACAGGAGAGGTGCTCCAGCCCTCTGATCACTTTTATAGCAGAGTAGTCAAGCTCTTTTGCATTAGCTGAACATTTGAAAATCTACAAAAGTAGAAAAGCTACAAATTAAAACTCTAAAAAAAATAAAAAAAATGCTTACAAGATTTCTTAGTTACATCATCTCACAGTAACATTTCCTCATTTACAGCCCCTGAGAATCTGGTTTATTACTCCTCATACTGGCAAGCAACAAGTCTCAGACAAAGGTGCAAGCAAAAAAAGGATTACGTATTCAAAAATATTGCATCTCAAGAGACTTCTTATCTAACTCCCTGAAATACAATTTATACTCATTATGGTTGTGCTGTTTCACCTTCCTGTGGGTGTTTACATTATTATAAAATGCTTAGTGCTGAAAATTAGGCTTCTCCAATCTGTCTGAATTTCTGCAAATAAATTAATGAGAAAAAAAAAATCATATTTCAAAACATAAGCAAGTAGTAACAAGCAAGTACAATTCTATCATAATATTTGTATGCCTCCTTTCTCTCTGCTTTATTTGAAATTTGATGACTTCTTCCCTCAATTTCTGTTCCACCTAGACAATTAGTCTAGCTTTTAAAATGCAATTATCTTCAATGATAAACCAGCTTATTATTGTGTTTCATTTCTACTTATTGATAATAGTTATAATAAAAAATGTATGCAATACTTGGATGATGCAAAGAAACATGAATGCAATGTCGCAGAACCAAGAAAATATTTTCTTATTTTCAGTGAAACAGAAATTGGTTTCAAATTTTACCTGGGTGTACGGGCAACACAAAGGTAAACAGAAGTTTTCTGACAGATTCATATTACTGAAACTCTGAACAACTACTGGAAGGCAGAATAGGTTTTGCTGTGAGAAAAACAATACAGATTTTCTGTTTTTATTTTTCTTGTCTTTCCTTCTCATTAAAAAAAAAAAAAAAAAGAAAAAGTACAGAGGCAAATGACTGGATAACGGGTGGCTAGATATCTTCTTCCCTTCAGATAAATGGACTGCTGGTGAAAATAGTGAAAAAGCTGATATCAGAATCAAATATATAATAAATGATATCACAGTTGCTGAAAGAATACCTACAATAGTTTTTAGTTAACTGTGTGCAGTGGTGTGATTCTAGTATATTGCACCAAACAATTTGGGCCTCTGAAAGAACTTTGAAGGTTGTACCTCTACATGAAGAGAATATTTTACAAGCATACTTTTGGAAGCTAAAGATGTTAGCAACGTGGCTGCAAGTTCTTGGTCTGGACGTTGTGAACAAAATAGATGAACATTGTGAACGAAGTAGATAAAGGTAATATATATATAATTATGTCCCAAGAATGAAAAGCAGAATAACCATAGCAATCCAACTAACTTGTGATAGATTTCTGTTTTAAAATCTAATTTGTGGGCACCAGACACCTGCATGAAGCACACATTAAATCTCATACAAAATCACTGTATGTATTGTTCTATCAACTGATGTTTCATGTTGAAACTGAATTAATTATAAATTATCTGCTTTCTTCAATGAGTTTTTTTATTCATATATTTCTGATCTATTTTGCTTTTTGAAAGTGTATTAAATAATATAATCAAGGAATCATAGAATAATTTAGGTATGACAAGAAAAATTGTGATAAGTGGATTGAAAGAAACCATATATTTATATCACGCTGTTCTCATCTTACTTGCTATAAACTCAGCCACATGAAAATAAAACATGCACAGCATTGACAAATTTGACATATTTTCAGTGTTACTCTAAAAAGTTAGCACTTAAAATTATATATTGCCTAGGTGGTATTTATACATTTTTGAAAATTACTTCTTGACAAGCTAAACACCAGTTCCATTTTATGGTGAGTTACATTATTTTGCATGACAACTTAAAAACTTTCAAGTGCTAAGGCATGATATAACAGTTTTACATCCCAAAAACTTTGCTTTTGTAAGTAATATCTTTTTACCTTACTCTTCAACATGAAAGGAAATAAAGAATTCCAAGTTCCCCCTAAAGAAGACTAAGTATTTCCAATATTAGTTATACTTCCAAAAAACAACATCTTCCCAGCTACAACTTTTAGCAAAATATAATCACATTATAAAAACTACTTACACCTAATTAATTTTCAGCAGTTCATTTTAAAACTTGAAATAAATCTGAAAAAGGCAATGCTACGTTAGAAAGGAAGGGATTGTGGGTTTTTTTTTTTAATAAATCTAATCTGATAGGCTTCTGGAGATGCAGTGTCCAAGCATACAAAACAGTATTAAAAAAAACCCAAACCAAACAAAAAACAAAAAAAAACAAAACCAAAATAAGAGAAAACTAATTTCTTACAATGAAAAAAAATGCCTAGGTTTTGTAAGAGGAACATATACATATACAACTATGGTATAGCATTGAAACTGTGAACCCTTGTAAATGTCTTTCTGTATGCTTCTTATGAAATCAAGGACTCCGTCCACTGCACAGCATAAAGAGTAGTAGGAGAACAAGAAAGAATTCAATATTCTTTTTGTTGTGGTCATTTAACTTATCTACACTTTCAAGCCAGCGAGATCCTTCAAGGATTTCAGTGCCAAATATTAACTAGTTAATTACAGCACATGCATAAATGTTTAATAATTTTTTACTTCAAGATTAAAACTTAAAAAAGCTACACCATTTTTTTTCATAGAATAAACAAATGCATCAAGGACCTGTCAGATTTTAAGTATGTGTTCCAGTGCCCTAAAAAATTTATGTTCCCACTCTCCAAATTGTTGAAAATATATATTTAAATATAACCAAAACAACATTACTCCTACCCTTATTCTAATAGCTAATTGAATAAATTTAGCTAAAAGCGTCTTCTTACTATATTTGATGATGCAAATTCATTTTGAAGAGTTCAAGTTTGACAAAGCAATTGTTCTGTAACTTTAACTATAGGATTGTGACCTATTGCTTGTTATGCTGCTACAGCTGTAATAAAATAGCACATATCTAGGAGGAGAAAACAGAAGCAAAAAGTAGAACCTATATCTTTGGACCCTGCTGAAACAGTAATATTAACCTCCATAATTGCATGTCCAGATGTAACTACAATACATGAATAAAAATAACAGGCATCCTTGCTGTGCAATTCTTTTAGACATCTGCTTGGTGTGGTCCTTGGGATGTCTCTTGTTGACGTCTGCAGTGTCAGAAGAAATCCTTGTGCCTAGCAGAACCTGGTCACATCATTAAACACGCTGCAGCAGCTTTTCTGTTTGGTAGGCTACAAAACAATAATAACCTACCATAATTCGTACTTTAGAATATTTCCCTAAAAAAAAAAAAGACATATTTCACAAATAGGGTGTAACAAACACTAGTCATATAAAAGAACTGAATAAAAGCTGAGATAGCAGGAGAAAGCATGCTTGAGGTCTAATGTCTACCAGTCTGGGAGTGCACAGATGCAATTTTCAGCATCCGCCAGGGGTCACAGCACAGTGGCAAAGTCTAATTGCTTTTGAATCTTCCATTCCCTTCACTAATGCTGAAGAAAATGCATCCAGAAATTTTGATTGCTTATCAGCCTCATCACCCTTAGACTACAACAGTAACATGTGAGAGACCATGAGTGAAAACAAACTGGAAACTGTTTGCCACCAAAGCAAATGAAGATGTGCTACTGACTTTTGAATTTTGAATGCTCTGTTATGACTGGTACATGTTCAAGGCCAAACCAGTTAGATTGAAGAAACACACATTATACTCAGACAGTGTGAAGGGTGTACTAGACCAGCTTTGTGCAAATTTGTTAAATACTCAGTAAGTAATTTCCTCCATGTTTTTAGTCTATTATCTTTGAGAGTATCCAAATAGAAACAGGGCCTGAATTAGCATGTAAGTGATACTGTGACAAAAACATTGACAGTAATTTTTTTTGACAGGTAATTTCTATTTATTTTACCTTCTCAAACTCTTTGGCAGAACCAAATATCATGGAATTGTAGAATTATAGAACAACCCAGACTGGAAAGGATCTCAAAAGAGCATCTGGTCTAACCTTTTTTGGGAAAGGGAGACTAGATGAGATTATCTAGCACACTGTCTAGTCACTCCTTGAAAACCTCCAGTGATGGGGACTCTACCCAGTGACTGATTATTCTCACTGTAAAAAAATTCTTTCCTATCAAGATGAACCCTCTCAAGGTGTAACTTGTGCCCACTGCCCAAAATATGTTTTTTTTCCCCTCAGATGTAGAGCAGTCATTGACTTTAGTGGAAGAGCAGATATACATATATAAATAATAGTAAAATATGTTTTCCTTAAATATACCTGAAAGAAGGAATAACTAATATAAGACATGAGTGAACAGGTTTACTATAAAAATGCAATATTTAACAGAATTTTAATCATTCTTTTGTCAAAGATTTGTAGCACTGACCTTTCATAAAACTTTAACAATCATGAACCATTTCTTTGAGTATACAATGCATGTGCTGAATTTACTTTGGCATCATAGACTATGGTTGGTATTCAAAGACCGCTTCCTCCAAGCTCAGGACTGGTGCATCCCTAAGAGCAAGAAATTGGCCAAGGGATGCAGGAGACCTGCACAGTTGAGCAGGGAGCTTCTGAAAAAACTCAAGTGGAAGAAGGAAGTTTACAGTAAGTGGAAGAAGGGACTGACCCCTTGGGAAGATTACAAGAATGCCGCCAGAGCGTGCAGGGATGAAACAAGGAAAGCCAAGGCCGCCTTGGAATTAAACCTGGCTAGGGATGTCAAGCTCAACAGGAAGGGCTTCTACAAGTATATTGGAAGCAAAAGGAAGACCAGAGAAGTTGTGGGCCCACTGTTGAACGAGACAGGAGCCATGGTGACGGAGGATGCGGAGAAGGCAGGGTTACTGAATGCCTTCTTTGCTTCAGTCTTTACTGCTTGGCCCAGGCCTTGGGGAAAGTAACAAGGAAAGAAGACGACTCCCACTGGGTTGAGGAGGATCGAGTGAGGGATCAATTAGGTCAATTAGATATTCACAAGTCCATGGGCCCCGATGGGATGCAC
>VWZL01005844.1:99481-152732 GCA_013396915.1 Stercorarius parasiticus
AGGGAACTGCTGGAGAAGGTACAGCAAAGGGCTACCAAGATGATTAGGGGTCTGGAGCACCTCTCTTATGAAGAAAGGCTGAGGGATTTGGGTCTTTTCAGTCTGGAAAAAAGACGACTAAGGGAGGATCTTATCAACACTTATAAATACTTAGAGGGTGGGTGTCAGGAGGATGGGGCCAGGCTCTTTGCAGTGGTGCCCAGTAACAGGACAAGAGTTAATGGGCACAAACTTGAGCATAGGAAGTTCCACCTAAACATGAGGAGGAACTTCTTTTCTTTGAGGGTGGCAGAGCACTGGAAGAGGCTGCCCAGAGAGGTGGTGGAGTCTCCATCTCTGGAGACATTCAAAACCCACCTGGACGTGTTCCTGTGCAACCTGCTCTAGGTGACCCTGCTCTGTCAGGGGGGTTGGACTAGATGATCTCCAGAGGTGCCTTCCAACCCTATGATTCTATGATTCTGTGATAGAGGGGTAACCTTGCTTGTATGGCATGGCACTAAACACCAGAAAATATCACCATTTTTGTCAAAGCCTGTCTGTGTGATTTTACACAGATCATTTATGTAGCTTCTCATTCCGCAGGGCTTTAATTTCTGGTTGTTTTGTATTCCTGAGATGATGCTACAAGAAAGTAAAATACAGATCCAGATATCACACAGCCTTAAACTCTTTGCAGCATGGATTCTTTCAAAAGCATTACATCCTTCTCTTAAAATCTTACCTGATATCCTTTTAGGTTAAATTGCCTTTATATACATACGCATATACAAAGACTAGTCTAGTGTTTACTATAGCCAAGCATTTTTTGAATTGACTGAGAAAAAACACAGCTTCTAATCTAATTGGACTTCACTGAAGGTAGGTTTCAACTTTCTCTCTAGCACCTAGGTTAAAATTGTCTATATTCCTTTGTTTTGCCCACTCCACAACCAGTAACTCCTTCAATCTGAGTCCGATTTTGCCAGCCGTGGTGGACTGCTCTCTGCCAACAGGAGACGTTCAACATGAGTGGTGTCATCCCCTAACTATAATTAGCTAGATTAAAAGCAGACCTGTCACTCTAAGCCATTGAATCTGCTTTCTCAATAAGTATCCTTTCCTAGAGGTGTGAAGAGAAAGGACATTTCTCCTCCACTCTTCCAGTGTGAGCTTCTGTTCCTTCATCCTCACTTCCATTTTCTTCATGCTAAGTGCATAAATACACCATCCTGACAATCTGTCTGAGGTTCACACTGGCAACCACCGTTTAGTTCTGCCTGAGATATTCCTTGTCCCACATGGTATTCAATATGGCACTCTGCCTACTGCACAGGCTTAGAAAAACTGTCCTTCCTTCCTTCAGGCCTCTGCTCTTGGGAGAAAACTGAGGGCACAAGGTACCAACCAAATGATGAATAGACTCTGAAACTGGTAATTTATGTCCATTAAATTAAACATTACAGATTTACATTAGCTTTATATTTTAATGACTTGGAGAGGGCACTTTCAGTGGCACTTCGCAAGTTTTCTGAATGGTCACTTATCCATCATCCGCTACGCTGAGAAACCTGGGAAAGCTGAGACAATAGAGCATAAATAGTCTTGGTTTGAGAGTCTGGTTACACAGGAAAGCTAAAAAGGAGCTAATTATAGGAAAATTAATCATAGGAAAGCTAATTATGTGAAAGCTAGAGATCAATGTATTTGCCTGGACCATCTACGAACTTCTCTAGTAACCCAGGAGTCATCAGCTGAGCAATTAATAGAATCATGGAATCACCTAGGTTGGAAGGGAACTTTCAGATGACCTAGTCCAACCATCAACCTAACACTGACAAAAACCATCACTAAACCGTATCTCTAAGCTCTATGTCTACCCTTCTTTTAAATACTTCCAGGGATGGTGACTCAACCACTTCCCTGGACAGCCTATTCCAATGCTTAATAACCCTTTCAGTGTAAAAATTTTTCCTAATCTCCAATCTCAGCCTCCCCTGCTGCAACTTGAAGCCATTTCCTCTTGTCCTATTGCCTGTTACTGGGCAGAAGAGACCAACCCCTACCTCTCTGCAATTTCCTTTCAGGTAGTTGTAGAGAGCAATAAGGTCTCCCCACAGCCTCCTTTTCTCCAGGCTAAACAAACCCGGCTCCCTCAGCCGCTCCTCACGGGACTTGTTCTCCAGACCCTTCACCAGCTTCATTGCCCTTCCCTGGACTTGCTCCAGCACCTCAATGTCTTTCTTACAGTGAGGGGCTCAAAACTAAACACAGTACTCGAGATGGGGCTTCACAAGTGCCAAGTACAAGGGGATGATCACTTCCTTAGTCCTACTCACCACACAGTTCCTGATACATGCCAGAATGCTGTTAGCATTCTTGGACACCTGGGCACACTGCTGGCTCATATTCAGCTGCCTATCGACCAACACCCCAAGGTCCTTTTCCNCATTCACCACTACTCTCTGGGCCTGGCCTCCAGCCAGTTTTTTACCCAGCGAAGAGTACTCCCACCCAAGCCATGCGCAGCCAGTTTCTCCAGGAGAATACTGTGGGAAATCATATCAAAGGCCTTACTAAAGTCCAGCTAAACAACATCCACAGCCTTTCCCTCATCCACCAAGCAGGTCACTTCGTTATAGAAGGAGATCAGGTTTGTCAAGCAGGACCTGCCTTTTGTGAACCCATGCTGACTGTGCCTGATCACCTGGTTGTCATTCATGTGCCGCATAATGGCACTCAGGATGAGTGCAGTCAGTGCCTTCCCAGGCACTGAGGTCAGACTTACAGGCCTGTAGTTCCTCGGATCCTCCTTCCGGCCCTTCTTGTGGATGGGCGTCACATTTGCTAGATGCCAGTTAACTGGGACCTCCCCAGTTTGCCAGGACTGCTGGTAAATGATGGAAAGTGGCTTGGTAACCACTTCTGCCAGCTCCCTCAGTACCCTCAGGTGGATCCCACCTACCCCCATAGACTTGTCCAGGTGTTGAAGCAGGTCCCTCACCATCTCCCTTTGGATTACAGGGGCTTCATTTTGCTCCCTGACCCTATCTACTAGCTCAGGGGTCTGGGTACTCAGGGAATAACTGACTCTACTACTAAAGACTGAGGCAAAGAAGGCATTAAGTACCTCAGCCTTCTCCTCATCCTTTGTCACCACGTTACCGTCTTCATCTAATAAAGGATGGAGATTCTCCTTAGTCTTCCTTCGGTTACTAATATATTTGTAGAAACTCTTTTTATTGTTCTTAACATCTAAAGCTATGTTGAGTCCTAGTTGGGCTTTCGCCTTTCTAATTTTGTCCCTACATAGCCTTACAACATCTTTGCAGCCTTCCTGAGTGACCTGCCCCTTCTTCCGAAGGCCATAAACTCTCATATTTTCCCTGAGTTGTAACCATATCTCTCTGTTAGGTCAGGCTGGTCTTTCCCCCTGACGGTTCACTTTTCTAGCACACGGGGACAGCCTGCTCCTGCGCCTTTAAGACTCCCTTCTTGAAAAATGTCCAGCCCTTCATGGACACCTTTGCCCTTCAAGACTGCCTCCCAAGGGATTCTGTCAAGTAAGCTCCTGAAAAGACCAAAGTCTGCCCTCCAGAATTCTGTGGTGGCAGTTCTGCTGGTCCCGCTCCTTGCTTCTCTGAGAATCGAAAATTCTATCATTTCATGATCACTGTGCCCAAGATGGCCTCCAACTGTCACATCCCCCACAAGTCCTTCTCTGTTTACAAACAGCAGGTCCAGCAGGTCTCCTTCTCTAGTTGGCTCACTCACCAGCTGTGTCAGGAAGTTATTCCCAACACATTCCAGGAACCTCCTAGACTGTTCCGTCTCAGTTGTATTGTGTTCCCAGCTGATATCTGGTAGGTTGAAGTCTCCCACAAGGATAAGGACTAATGATCTTGAGATTCCTCCCAGCTGCTTGTAGAATATTTCATCTACCTCTACATGCTGGTTGGGCAGTCTATAACAGACTCCCACCATGATATCTGCCTTGTTGGCCCTCCCCCAGTCCTTACCCATAAACACTCAACCCGCTTGTCACCATCATGAAGTTCTTGACATTCGTAACGCTCCATAACATACAGAGCAATTGATAGACCTGTCATAAGATAAAAAGAGCATCTAATCTGAATATTTAGAAAGTTTGTCTAATCAGAGGTTCTGATGATGTACATTGCATTTATTCACTTTACAACTTTCAAGATAGTTCTTGTGTCATTGTTACTTTATATTTAAAGGCTGAATTTTTTAGCTTCAGCTTCCTGCCAATGTCTCGTTACATTTTCTCTGCCTGATTAAATAACATTTTCCTATTAAGATTCTTTAAGTGCTTGAAGACTGCGATTGAACCACCTGCAAACTTCTTTTAACAAGCTAAATAGATCAGAGTCTCCAGTTTTAAATCTCAGGAAAAAAAAAAAATCACTCTGTCCATAATTCCTAAGACTGTTCCTTCTCATCTTTAATTTTCCCAGCTATTTAGAATTGGAAATGTCAGAACCAAAACTAGTGATCTCATTTTGGTCATATACAGAAGTAATGATTTTTTCCCCCTGTGAGGTTACATTCTCATTCATAAATTCAAGAATTGGACCAACTCCTTGGACAATAATGTCGCAGAGGAAGCTTGTGTTTGGCTGATTTTCCTAGTGAACCCAGGTCCTCTGCAAGCCACTGTTTTCAGAGATAAGGTTACTGTACAGAAAATATAGCTGGTAATTCATTAATTTTACATGCAGCTGTACTGGGACAAACCTTGTCCCCCTGTAAACAGCTTACTAAATAAGTCAGAGCCCTGTGTTATTAATTTTTCCCTGTTACTGAACACATGCATCATCTCTAAATAAAATACGTAGATTATTTTCTTTCATGTTATTCTTAAAAATAATGAATTGTAAAGAACCAACATATAAAGATCTTTTAAAATGTCAAGCCTTCGGTTATGTTGTACATTTACATGAAGACACATCATTTAGTCATTTTTAATCCATGCAGGTAGTATCATTTTAAATTCCATTTTATTTTTTGCTGAGATTTGATGGCTACCAGATCAAGTGGTGATCATTATCATTGTGATAATGAAACTGAATCACATGAAACCTATTACTATTATAAAAAAGAGGTGTATTTTTTTCAAAAATATTACCATAATATGTTCACTGAAATTATTTTCGGTTTTGCCCTTTAATTCTTTGTTCATCTTTTCTTTTGTAAAGCGTTCCTTATTTTGTCCAAGATCAATACTCTGGAGAGCCAATAATTAACTTTTATCTCTGCAAGCATTTTCAAACAGTGCAACATTAGCTGTCTTCCAACTCTGTAGAACTTTTCTACTGTCCTACAACTTATTGAAAACCAATAGCAAGGATTCAACTGATTCTTTTGAAGCTCTTAAATGTGAATTATCTTACTAGTAAGAATGTAGTGAAACAAAATGCCACATAGGATCATAGTAGATGATAGAAGATGTCTAGAGGGGTGTTTGTTGTTGGTTTTGGTTGGTTGGTTGGTTTGGCTTTTTTTTCTACAGAGGAAATGAATGTGTTAATTTCTTTTCCAGGAACTGAAAAGAGTGCAATCTAAGATAAAGTGTGCCTTTAAAAGAAAAAAAAAAAAAGGCACATGTAATAAAACAAAGCAGTTGACGCAGACTTCCAGAGTGAAGTCTTGCCTCATAATCAGTAAGTGTTCTGCTATTTGCTTCCATCAAGATAGGAGTCTACTCCTCTTCTTTATACAGTAAAATTTTGACGTGTGAGACAGTTTACTTCTCTAGAAATATATAGGGGGCTTTTTAGCCCTTCATGTGTCCTTTGTTCTCCAACTTCTTCTTATGTTGGGAGCTGTAGAAGGCCTGGGAAGAAGCTACATGTATTTCATACTTGAACTGTGAATCCTACTTATTAGAGATGTTTTTGTATTTGCATTGATTTTGTTGGATTTTGTTTGTTTGTTTTCAAGAATATTGCTGGGCATAAGATATCTGTGTGCTTCTGATATATTTATTTTGCAAAATGATTATAATAATTCAGTCACTTATACATTTCATCAAAGTAGTATGGATTGCTATAATACTGCAAAATTATCAATGAACTTACTCTTACACAATTACAAGACAATGAAAATTTGATTCATGATGCCTTAATTTTCAGGTTGATTTCAAACTACTAAATGATGAGAACAGAGAATTTAAGTTATAATGATAAATTCTATGGAAAAAATTACTGTTTCGTAAGACCACTAACAGTAGTTATACCCAAACAGCTATCTGTAGCTGGCACACAGTTTAGTCATTATTGGTCTAATCTAATGTAGCTACTTTGACAAAAATAGTCAGTCACTATCGTTAAAAACAGTTTTATTTAATATACAAAAATATTCTGTTAATAAGCTTCATACAGAAGAGATTATTTTGTCAGACTGTTACCAAACCCACACAAAGAAACAAGATACCTTATCTTAAAATAAACAGAAAAGGGTATGAAACTACAGAAGACCACAATATTTTTGCATTTAGTGTCTATTTGTTTGTAGGGTCATGAAAAAAACCCTATATTTAGAGACTGAGGTGAGTGGAAAATTTTTAACGCAATTGAAGATCACAACAGATGATTTAGTAGTTTTATTGCCAGTGGGAAGAAGCTTAGTGTAATGTCAAAATGAAACAGCAGTACCAGTGAAAACAAAGCAATTATAACATATATGATTTAAGATCATGTTCCTGTGCTACATTTCAATTTAGTTCAGTTAAGCAGCCCTTGAATAGTATTTGTTGCAACCCTAAAACTCCCTAAGGCTAGCCTGACAAGCCTAGAAAGAAATCAATGCATAAAGTAAATGATATTTTAAACAAAAAAATCAAAATTGGATAAAAAGTGTATAATTGCATTATATTAATTCAAAGCTACATTTGTCACAAGAAGAAGTCTTCACAGATTCAACTAAACTATAATCTTGTTTAGTTCAAGATAAATGTATATAATTATTTTCTCGCTTTGAAATAATGCTTTAGTTACAAAATCCAAGTATGACCAATTTGGAAAGTTTTGCTTTAAGCAATGTTAATTCTTATTGGTTTCTAAGTAATTTCCTTAAAATAGTCATCCAAATCTAATTTAGAAAAAATGAAGACTCAGCCTGGCCCTTGAACAGACTATAAATATCTCAGGACATTTGTAATATGAATAGAGCCAGGTTCCAAAACTTAGCAAATATGTATATATATTTTCAGAGCTAATTGTTAGGCAACAGCTTAACTATAGTCACATGTAAATTCCATTAAGGTAAATGAGATTAAAACACATACTTAATATCTATGTTATATATAATAGATTTTAGTATTAATACTAAAGATAGTCTATATGCTTAAATTCTTCTAAGGGAAACTTTCATTCCCTAATATAATCATAATCAAAGAGCAAAATTATTTCACTTCTCTTGAATAACTTTTCCTGATTATATCTCGTCTAGTTTAGGAGTTGTGATTCATGGTAATAATTCTAAAATGGTGTGATTTTACTATGGAATAGAATTGGCCCATAGCAATCTCAGTTGTTCCTAAGGTATGAGCAAATTAAAATGATTGGTCTTTTGGACAAGAGCTTTGAAGGGAAAGAAGGTATTTGTTGGGGAGCGGAAAACAACGGTACCAAGAGTACTTCCAAGGTGACAGTCCCATGACAGACACAGGGCAGGGAAGAGCCTTGAGTTTTTCACCTCACAGCCTGGCAAAGTTAAGCATTTCTCTACTCACCCTGTTTCCCCAAACACTGTCAGCTGCAGTGCTGCGTTTTAGCTGTAGACCTACTTGGAGTGTGGGTTCTGAGCACAGGAAAAAGAGGATGCATCAGGGGTAGGGTCAAGCCAAGGACTCTTTAAAGCTCTTGGCAATATGTGCAACACCTAGGGGAGTGAAAAGAGGTGCAAACGGCTTCCATTAGGAATTGATCCATTAGAAATATTACTCTGTTTTGATAGAAAAATTTTCAACCTGTCATGTATGTCTGGATTACTGTGGGAATCGGATTCAAACTTTGTCTTCAACAATTTTTTTGAAATACTTATTTCTGGATCTTAGTTGTGGCATTACATCTTTGTCTTTAGTAAAGCAATTTGTTTAATTTTAGAAGAAGGCAGGAGGATCAGAAAAAAATACAGGAAAATGAAACTGCAAATAATAATGAAAAGTATTTAATTAGATAATTAGTTGGGAATATCATACCATAAACAGTCTTAAAATAAGAAATGACAAGAAAAGCTCACACAGATTTCAAGCTATTTTTGGCCTAACTCCTCATAATATCTTTGTCTCTTCTTAATTATTTTGGTCTTGGTCTCTTCTCAATTCTTTTGATATAGCACCAGAGAATCTTATCATCTTTAAAGAACTACTACACACAGACAAATTAAAAAAAATAGTAAAAAAAAATAATGGAGAGGAGAGGAGAGGAGAGGAGGAATAGACTCACTCGTAAAATAATTTTGGTTAGAAGAGATATCTAGATATCATCTGTTTCTACTCCTACTAAATGCACGGCCAGCTTAGATACAGTTGTTCTAGGCCTTGCCCAGTTGAGTTTTAAATACCTCCGTTGATGTACAATCCACCTCTCTGGAATATACAAATATTCCAGTACTTGTTTATTCACATTGTGATTTTTTTCTCCTACTACATGATTGTAATTTCTCTTGTTCAAACTTGTTTCTGTTGTTTCTTATCCTACTATGTACACTTCCAGGAAGGGACACATACTCTGTCTCCTCTATACCTTCACATTAGAGAGCTGTCAGCAACAATAAGGTCACCCATTAGCCCTTGTTTTTAATGCTGAACAAAACCAACTTTTTCCATTTGTCCTCAAGTCATGTGCTCCTGTACCTCTGCTGGATTTACTGCTGGAAAGTCAGTACATCAATGTGTTCTGGGGAGTCTAAAATGGAGCACAAGGCACTTAAGGGACTCTGAGGGTATGTTATAGATGTGGAAGCTTAGCTACTGTTATTCCATATTCTGTGAAAACTCTTCCCCAATGGTATTATCACTCAGACATAATTAAAAAACAATTAATTAACACATTTGGCCAAAAAAAACGGACAGTGAAAGGAGCTGGATACAAAACTGACAAGTTACTGAAGTATTTTAGCAAAATAAAGGAGCAGAGGAATGGAAGCTAAGTTGATAGAAGAAGAAAAATCAATAGGCTGCTATGTTCCAGAAAAAGACAATCATTTGGCAAATGTCAGCAAGGAAAAAATTGGAAATGTTCTCCAAAAGTATTCTTTCCAGTATTTCAGTCTTCCTGGTGTGAAAACTTAATTTTATTATCTTGTGTCCAGACAAGAAATACAAACACTAAGGTTAAGATATAGGCATCTACAGACGAATTATGACAGTCTAAAATTAAAAAATTTCGAGATTTCCTTTACAGAAAGGAAGACAACACTGGACTTTGCATATGACTGTTTAGGAGAGGAAAGGTGCATTATGCTCTGGAGATGCTCAGCCCATTTGTTTCTCTTTCCATTGGCTATTTAGGAACCCCAGACAACCAGCTTCATCTAGAGCATTAACATTTAATGATGACTAAAACTATGTGAACATCAACCTTAATGCATAGCAGCAAAGGAAGAAAAAGTATTACTTGAATATTCTAAGTTTCTTCCATCAAATAGCTTATTTTTCATGGACTGATAAAGAAACATTATTTACTTTCATTTCTAAAACACAGCAGGCAGGACAGGGAATTAACAGGAAGTAGAGATGCATTGCCATTGCTTATTCCTCTTTCTTTTTGTATCTTGAATCTCCAGAGGTCCTCCTCTGGCAAGCCTTCTCCAGCTCCCTTCTTTTCTTCTTTTAGCTTTAAAGAGCAACACATTGCCTCTGTCAATAAATCTCTGCTGAATGTTACTATATGGTTAGGTGGGACTTTCCAGAGGGCAAAAGAACTTGCAGAATTAATAAAACACTGATTCTGAGATGAAAGATTATGTCAGTTACTTTAGAATATATCAATACCATGGAATAAATTTAATCAGGGATGCTGGTTTGGCCTGTGAAGCTGGTGTGATCCCCTTACATCAAATTCTGCAACAAACAAATAAACAAATAAAAGGAAAGTATCCTCCCTAGGCTAAGTGGCAAAGTAGTTTATAGTAATTGAATGGTTCTTGGCACTTTTTAAACATTAAATTTATGTCATAAGTAATAAATTAAACAGTGTCATGGAAGATTCTTGGCACTGGCACTTGATTATATATTTAAACTGTAGATACTAGTATACTTTTATTCTACAAAAACTACTCTCCCCAATAATCCTTGTGCACAGTTTGGGACATAGGCCAGGAGCTACTCTCAGTAGGCAGTTTACATGAAGCCATGCTTTTCTGGGGTCTGAAAACTTAACGGCATGGCTGTGGGCCAGTCTGTGACAAAAGGCTGCAGTGCCAATGAATGGTGCCAGTAACTTTTCAGTTACTAGTGCAATGGTCTGGCCTTAATAGCCCAAAAAGATAATTAGTGAGGAACTTCATAGAAGCATGTGTCAAAAATTAAAAATAAATACATAAATCAATAAAGGAACATAAAGAAAAAGCACATTGAAAAAAAAAAGCCTGAAATCTTAAAAGACTAAGTTTAGACAAAAAATTCTTATAGAATAAAAAAATAAGAGAATTGGTCCCAGTACCTACTATTTTCCATCAAGTCCAGCAATCCCTTCAGATAGGTGTAGGGAATCAAAATGTAGGTCAGCTTTGGGGGATTTATATCATTTGATGTGTGTGGGTATATATGTATAAATATATGCATATATTGTTATGACAAGATCTTTGTTTTCTAACATTTATCAAAGATAGTTTAAAAATAAGTCTTAACAAGAAAGGAAACTGTGAGAAAAAGGTGAGAAAGGTAGCTGGAGAGAAACAAAGGAAAGAAAGATTAACTTTAGGAGAAGTTCAATGAATTTCTTATATTTTGAATAGCCCTTTCATTAAAATCATATAAGTAAGTTGGGGAACTACTTAAGAATGCAAAGTGTAAAGATACAGCAGATTAAAAAACAAATCCAAGATGTGTTGTAAGATTAAAGGCTTCTCTTCTAAAAGTCTTCAAAGGGAGTACAAATTATTGGCACATACAACAAAGATATGCCTGCATTAGGAAGGTGGGGAGGATGTAGATGAATAGGGAGGGATCTGTGCCTGAAGATGACTATTGAAGAAGAGGGTTTTGAGAGAGTGTTTAATAACTCATTAAAATGCTCAGGCTATTAAAAGGTCAGCAGTAAAACTAATATGATTTTTTCAGGGTCTCAACATTCTGTGAAGGAGACAGCAAGGGCAAGAACCCCAAATATTATTTAATTGAGAAATGTGAGTTTCTGTCCCAACCGCTGTCATCCTCAGACGGGGGTGCTGGTGAGAAGAAGGAGGAATGTATATGTCCTTTTTCCTGCCTCATAAAACAAAATGGGAGAGGTTTTTCCATAACCGCATTGTCGTCATTGTTTGATGAACTTCCTTCTGGTCATTCTCCACTGGAAGCATTGAAAAGTAATTTTTGCTGAAAATGATAGACTATGAGGGAATAGCACATTTTACTGCCAGGCCTGAAAATGGGTCAAAGTATAAAAAATTCTGTAGAGTAATGCAGTGAAAGGGGATTTGGTGGCAGAGAAACTATATGAGAAGTTACTTGCATTTTCATTAAGAATGTTATAGTCAGGGAGAGATCTATTTAAAAACTGGAAGATTCTGCTTAGATTTCAGCCTGTTTTGTGGTAGAACTGATCATACCCCTATTTATCAAAAGGCACTGACGACTTCCATCTCTAAAACTTATGTATGTGAAACTACTTAAGTAAAATGACTGTTCCTGTACATTTTTATCCTAATGCATGTATCTTTACAGATTCGATGATTGCTCTTCTAGCTGTTCCCTTTACTTCATTATTCTTCAAAGTTTTCCCTGGATTGAACGAACTTTACACCTGATGTTTGATTTTTTTCTTTTTTTGAGACTCCTTGCTGCAGGCAACCATCTTTTGCCAACCACCATAGTTATGTTTGCTCTGCTACTCTCAGAGAAAGGGTACTTTATTTCATTCAGATCAAGAGCCAAATATGAGGAAAATTTTTGAAGAATTGGATTCTTGATTGTCCGTACATCAAAGATGAGTACTGCCAACTAATAGTATGAGACACGAATAATGCTCTTGATTCAGTTGCTTTTGCAAGTGATCATTAACTGGCCATGTTCTGTTAGTGGAATCTCAGGTAGTTATTATATTCACTGCTACATTTAACTGCTTGCTCACCCTTGCATGTAAAGTTTGTGTTATACTCAGAACTCTTATGCGCTAAATCTATTTTAGAAAAACAACTAAAAGCTCATTCCTTTTTAGAGTTAAAAACACATAAGAAGCCTTTTAGATACATAAAGAGAAATAACTTACAAAGAAATTGTCAACAGATGCAGGCATTTGAAAGCAGAACTAAAAAAAAGGTTTAAATGATTTTCGAGAACAAGCGGTAGAGAAAATTCCTGTCTAAAAGCTCTGACACAATCAAGCAATAAAGCTTGCAATACTGCATGAGCACCTGAAGTTGAGCATTAAAACCCGGGTATTAAATTGCTGAAACACCAAGAAGCCTGTGTCATCTCATTAAGTGCTGGATTTGTAGCCATTTTTAAAGATAAATCTTCCAGAATCCATATGGAATCATTTGGAGTAGGTTTCCCATCAAAATGTGATGTTTCAAACTAGCCCAGTCATGCAACTTAAAAACAGTGTATTCCTTAACATTGGAACAGCTGTGAAACCCCAGAGTCTGCAAGATTTGAGCTAATAAGGACAAGCTGGGCTAAAGATGGAAATTTGAAAAAATAAAACAATTCTTGACAGATAATTTTTTAATACAATGAATCATAAACCAATAGCAGAATCTTGCAGAAATGATTGAAACAAATAATGTGACAATATCTATCCAAAACACGTGTAGTCTTTTGGTACTGAAAGTGTCATGAAAGTATAAACAAAGTAAAAAGAATAATATTAACAAAAATAATAATTAAAAAGAAACAGTGCTTAATGGATGGAATTTTACTGAATATTAAACATTTTTTCTTCTGGTATGATATAAATTTGTGACATTTTGAAGCAATCTCATAGCCATAAAAATAGAATAAGAAAGTAAACTAACAAAACAGAACCTGCTGCTGTGTTGGCAGTAACGGTTGTGTTCTCATTTCTGTTGACACTGTCAGATAGTACAGCAAGCTTGAGGGCTCAAATGTTACATTTTGGCTTCTTATCCACTGTACAGGGAAGATAAAGCACAATATACTGTGAAACACATTATTACATGTTTTTCAATGCTGATCAGAGTTAAGTTTTGAAGAAAGGGTAGGGAAAGCAAATTGTCACATTTCAGGTTTAACAGTCACATTAATGTCAGAGTGAAACAAAACTGGATTTGATCCAGAATGGAAATTTGCACATCAGAATTCACACACTGTCTTTTCAATTGCAGGTTCATGTGACATTTTTCAGGATCACCTAAAGCATTTGATTATTAAGGACTTTTTTTTGTGTTCATAAGGCTGAGAAAGTACAGAATAAAATTTAAACCAAAACTGATCTTTGACTTGTACCAGTTCTCATCTTAGTTGTATTTAAAAGCAGTGAAGGCAAGCAGAGGTCACAGTTTTCATTTTTTGTCTATATTATTTGAGCCATTTTTCATTCATGCAATTCCTTATCACATACTATCATTTCTTCACAAAACTCAGTTTCAAATGACAACTCACTTACTTTAAGTTTTTCCCATACATATTGAGAATATTACAAACAATCTTTAAGGAAAACAAGAAGACCTGAACACAATGTATGATAGACCCCAAACCCCTATGCATTGTTCTTGCAAAACATCGTAACTATGTGAAACTTATTCAAAGCCCTATTTCAAAACCTATTCTAAACCTATTTCCTATTCTGTGAAAATATTAACAGTTATTTCATAGTAAATTTTCCAGCTTTCTCCACACATTCAGATTGTGTCAACCAATAAAACAAATATCACAGAAGAATAAAAAATGTGTTAATTAATATTAAGTAGACTATATAGTCCATGTAAACTCCAGATATGTATTTGAAATCCATTAATGGCTTTGGTTTACCTTCTGTTAAATAAGTGCATCACCTAAAAACTGTTCAATACAGCAACACTTAGAGTTGTCCAGAACATTTCCCTTTATGAGAAATTAAAATGAAATCATAGAATTGTAAAATTTGGGTTTGGGTTAGAAGAGACCTTTAAAGATCATCTAGTCCAAACCCCCTGCCATGGGCAGAGACACCTCCCACTAGACCAGGTTACTCAAAGCCTGATCCAACCCGGCCTTGAACACTTCCAGGGATGGGGCATCAACACCTTCCCTGGGCAACCGTTCCAGTGTCTCACCACACTCAGTAGAATCATAGAAATAAGAAACCTTATCATTTTCAGTACAGGTCTACACATCAGACAAGAATTAAGCAATCAGTTCAAGCTAGTATACCTGACAATTTTTATTTCTCTCTCAGACTGTAGATTTAATGTCTGTAACAAACTCTGCGAGATCTAGGCAACATCACTCTTCAGAAAGATAGGATGATGCCAGGCATTATATCACTCATGTCTTTCTTCCATGAGATGGGATTCCAGGACTCAGTGCGACCAAGGAGCTGGAACTTCTTTTGCAACTTAGAAATGTTTCTAAAGTCTGTCAAGCGCTGTATTTAAAATTGGAGCCACAGCTTGCTCTATCTTACCCTCAGCTTTCCCCATGTCTTGGATATAAGGTGAAACTGTTTGAAGGCAGAACAGTTATTTGGGGATTTTATCCTTCCATAGGCTGTGGTGTAGAATCAACAGGAAACGTAAAAGCAAAGAAAACAAGCCAAAAATATGTCTCTCAACTCCATCTGCTTCTGACAGCAAGATTATGAGTGAGCGACAAAACCCCACGCGCTGTAGACAAGATGCTTGCCTCTGTGATCCCTCTGAAATAAGAGAACAATATACATCTAAAGCAAACTGTGATATACTCAAAAAGGCAGAAGTCTTCCCAGGTTGGGAATGGACATATAGCCTCCTAAACTGACTATCCACTATTTGAATGAAACACCTCTGTTTCTGAAACAAATTGCATCCTGGAGCTTCATGATAGCTCTGTGTGCAGTTTAGAAAGCAGTCAGGGACAAAATAAATGTCTCTTTCCTGATTTATTTTTAATTTAAGACAGAAACCAATTCTTTTAAATGTGATTTTACCAACCCATTCTTATGCAGATCACCTACTCTGCGTATGCAAAAGATTTATTTGTCCTAGTGTTGTTAGGCTTTTTTTCCATTTTTTTCCTATTATAAATGATTTTAATTCATGTCTGCATATTTCCGGAAGCCACTAGTGTCATTCACAGAAGGGAATTCGTTTTAATTAAACCTGTTTTGTCTTTCTTCTTGATGTACTTTCGTAAACATGTTTGTATTTTTTATTTTGTTTCATTTTTTCATCTACAGGCCTGTTAAGTGCGGGGAGAGAGGGAGAAAAGTAGAATTTCTTGGAAAAAGCATTAAAATAAACTGTTTTATCTAACCTGGTGGCTTGATAAGATAAACCATCTTTATGTTCTCAAGGAGTAGAAGACTAACAGTCTTCTGATATTTAATTTCTTTTTTTCACAAGAAAAACATATGAAGTTTTAACAGGGCCTAAATTTTGGCTTTGTTGTTGATGTCATTGATGTTTATCTTGCAAGTGCATGGATAGTTTTTAATTTAGGGTGTTTTTAGTTTGGGGTGTTAGGCTTGTTAAATGACAATTGACTTTCATGAACATCATCTGACATTAGAAATCTGAATTCAGATGGTAATTTTCTGGCAGTGAAATTAAAGATAATTCACCAAGGACTTTCAGACCACGTAATGCACACCTAAAGTAAAATAATTTTTCTTATTGTCTTTTGGTGCCTCAAAGCTCCTCAGCCCAGATTAAGAAATCACTTTAAGGGCTTAGCATTACTTAGAAACAGCCTCTAAGATCTGATTTAATAAGAATCATTCTGTTGTGAAACTTGATAAAAGCTGATAGATATTTTAAGAAGAAACAAGTTTCACATGAAGCTATCAGGACACTCAAAGCTGTGCAATGAGGTTCATTTATGTAAGAAAAATAAAACAAAGCTGAGGTTAAGATAGGCTATATATTCTAAATCTTTTCATATAACTTATAGCACTCTGAAAAGAGAGGTATTTTGGTTAAGTTTTACTTACTAGATTGTTTTTAAATCTTCAGTTGATTCCGTTTAGAAATGAGGGAATAGGATTTACTTACAGTTAATAACTATGAATATGCTTTCTGAATCTATAAAACTGCTTGTTTTTAGACTAAACAACTAAAAACATTTAAAGAGAAGTGTGCTTTAGTTTTGTGATATTGGCAACTCAATATTGAGGAATCCCAAAGTTATTAGCATATTCCTGTAAACTTACTTAAATAACATACAAAGAATACACCTAATGGCTGTATCTTGTATTCACTTTAAACAAATCTCGGAGTCCATGAACATCTAAGCACATAAGTATTTTTTTTAATTTAATTCAAAGGCCAACATTTTTTACAGGAAGGTCTCCAAAATAATACAATCTTCAAAAGCAGTACTGGGAATTTAGAGAACGTGATTGAGTTATTTAATGGAAACTGTATCTTATTTACTGCATTTGAATATTTATTTTTTTCTTAAGATAGCATCATAAATACTATTGAAATATGGAGGTGAGTCTTAATCTATATTAACTTGCAAAGTTTTGGCCTCTGCATACACAACTAAGCTATAATGAATTTCAAGTTCATGAAAATTGAAATAAGTTTCATGAACATAAGGAAGGGAGTAGGGAGAGAGAAAGACTGGAAAAAATTTGCTTGCCTTATCTATTGGAAATTTTCTGAACATAGGAAGTAAAATTACTTCTGTATAACTTCGTATTTGCTGAGAATGATACCAACTCTGATCTATACAGTAAATCTGTTGCAGTCAATGGAAGTAAAACACTTTATGAGATAAGAAAAATTGTCATTCCAGGGGCTTATATCTTCCATCATTAGGCTGTATGCATTACAACTTCAATAGGCTGAGTTACTTTACAATTCAACCAAGCTTTTCATTTTCTTCTACTGCTAGCATGCAACCTCTACATCAGTCTCTGACTAAGCACTGTCAAAAAGGATTCTTCGTGAATTCTTATGACTACTAAAATTGTATCTCAAATTTTTCCTCTGTATCTACTAGAAAAAAATTATAACAAATGTAATTTTTTTCTCTTATAGCAGATAGAGCATTTTATGGAACTGTAAAAAAAAGTTGCCTGAAGAACGTCTCAGCCAAACACAATATAACAACAAAGCTGTATTTTAGCTTAGTGATTTTATACACTTTATTAGAAAGAAAACACAAGCTCAGCACCAAGTCTGAAAGGAAATATGTTTTCTCATTATTAGAATTGAATTTTAAAGATATAGTGCCAAATCCTTCACTATGGAAAAAAAAAAACAAAACTGCAATATACCTTTCATATGCTGTTGGTACGTCCTGAGGTCAGGAGAAAAACATGAGTGGTAAGTCAGTGAACTTATCCAGAGATTCTTGAACCTTAAAAGATCATTTTAAACACAAGCAGTAATTAGGAAAAATATATTCTTACTTTATTCTTTTAAAACTAATTTGGTTACCCTAAGCAATTTCATTATCACCTTGTTTGACACAAGAATGAAGTTTGCTAGTAAATCTGTTTACTTCAAAATTTTTCAAAACTCTTCATTATCATTTGGATTATAATAGGAATATTAAAGGAAGAGCAAGCTTAACTAATGTAATTTTCTTTTTTTTTTCTAAGGAAAGACAATCAATCAGAATGCAAATTGCATATTATAATTAACATCAAGATATTCTTAACTGAAAGAGAAGTTCTGCAACCAGAGCTGGTATTCATGAAGTACTTTTTGTAGCAAAAACAAACCCTTCGTCAGATTGGCATCACCTGGACACCTCTCAGGGAAAACAAAAAAACACAGGAAACATGCATAAGATAAAAATAGCCAACAGTGTTTTCACAATCTGTACAACCAGAATGGTAATCAATGTAATAACCAACACTTGCCAAATATCTCCACCTGGTTTCAGTGTCTCTCTAAGTGTAAATAAGCAAGTGGAAAAATCACTTACAGGTAGCTAATGACAAACTTGTCTGTTTTCTTTGTGTTTAAATGCCTTGAGAATAATGCTGGATTAACTGATCCAGTGTCTGCATAGATGTTTATATTAATGTTATTATTTTTTCATAATAGGTGTTGACAGTAAAGTGGCATAAATGGAGGTAAGGTATCGCATCTTTTAAGTAAATAAATAATTGTAGGTCTACTCAAGGTGTTGATAAAGAAACTTCAGGAGTGTTCTTAAACTATTTTTATTAGTAAGAGTTGACTATAGCTTCTGAAGCGTATTTTATTTCATGGCAGAACCTTTACCCCATATGTTATTTACTCTCCCTAAAACAGCTTGGCCTATAAGTGACTTGAGTTGCAGGATGGTCTGTGTGTTTGTTAAATATTATGAAGTACGATGGGGCATCAGTATCAGAATACAATAAATATTTTTCTCAGCTTTAAACTGAGCCTGAAATTATTTAGTGACCTGGTTAGCCATAAAAATTTGCTCATACTCACCATGTATTTACTTCATATTTACTTAAAAATTAAACATTGCAAGGTATCACAGTTCCCAGTGAAAGAATGCTTGCAAAAGAAAATTTATTTGCAGGACAATAACATTTTTTGTATTGAACAGCCTTGTCACTTGCCTGTGGGATATGATGCTCCACAGCATTAAAGGTAGGGTACCAAGAGCTAATAGGTAGAAATTTCATATGAACACACTTAAATAGCATGACTAGACTTCATTGCATGGTGCAACTGGGAAGATACACATAGGATCCTGTAGCTGAAGCTTGTTAATATGACAGCGTTTAATGATGCTTCTGAATATGTTCAGGTAGAGCTGGGCTTTAAACAGGGGTAGGATTTCATTAAGCTATGGCATCACAGGATTTTCCCAAATGTCACTAGGGAGTGTTGTTGCACCCGTAAAATCTAAAGGCAAATATTTGCTGAGAACAAGGAAGTACCTTAACACTGAAAAATATTTTCACTTAATTTCAAATTACTATTTCTCTGAACAAAACTTATTCTGAAAACTGCCTAAGAAAGAAGACAAAGTAGGTGGTATTCTTTGGTTTGAGTAAATACTACTAGTCCTCAGTATTGTTAAAAGATGTATTAGGCCATGGAATTAATGAATTAAGCCTTGATTACTGTGAAGGGACTTCCTGAAAACGTAGCTAATTGCAAAATTAGATTTGAACATTTCCCTCAAACTGATGCTGATTTTTTTGTCCCTAAGAGCTAATTTTTTATCAACATTAAGTAATTGTTTCATGACCAAGTGTTATAACTCTGATATCATTCTTGAATGCCACATTCATTTGTCATTCAATATAAAACGTAACTTGATTATGAATTATTATCTACCAGTACTCACTCATTCTGTACCAGAAAATCCCTGGTGGACATCCTCTAGTGAATAGTTTTGTAGATCAGCCATAGGCTTCAAGCATATGTCTTGTGCAAAAATTACCAATACAGTTAGGTAACATAAGCGATCCACTTTTATTAAAATAAGATGATTAAAGCATTCTCTCCTTTTCCGACAACAGAGGATGAATTAGAGAACAGAATATTGAGAAGCTAAAGGGTATGTTTTATGACATGTTATTCAGCATAAATATTTTCTTTCATAGTCAGAGAATTTGTAACCTTTTCAATTCATCAACACTGTTATTGACAAAGTTTGGGCTGTTACACTAACTTTGGTGCTAGTATAAATTTACAAAAGTCAATTAAATTGTTGTTATTTAGCGTTTGAGTCCAATGAGGTTACTGCAATGCTTTTAATAATATAGAAGAAGGCTTTGTAATGTTGCAAGAGTTTCCTTAGGTATGCATAATTATTTTAAAATGCAGCTAAGAAAACAGTTTGCAATCAATTTGTCAAAAAGCCTGAATCTTAATACCTATTTATTTTAAGTCAAATTATTTTCTTGTAACTTTATTTATGAAATTTTCTTGACAGAAGAGTACTGAATACTTACATAATTGATCTCTGTCTAAATTTACTTTAAATTTATTGACTAATGGTTGAAGTTCTAAGAGACAAATATATTTTTTAATCTTTGAGTAAAATGAAAATAACTGCATTTGTTGATGTCTGTAATTGTGTTCCACTTATTCTATAGAAGATAGAATTACCGTTTGATTTCCCATCAAGAAAAAAAGAATTACTTTTGACATAAAATTCTATTGTGAATTCAAAATAAAAAACAAAGTTTTTATTTTGCTTTTTCTAAAACTTTAGTTTCTTTAAAAAAACACAAACAAACAATAAAATCCCCACACGTCAAGTTTGATTTAAGTATGTACAGCTGAAAGCACAGTATAGCATCATTCTCTTAGCAGAAGTTTTGTTTAATTGATTTTTAATAAAATGGGATCATAGAATGGTTTAGGTTGGAAGGGACCTTAAAGATCATCTAGTTCCAACCCCCCTGCCGTGGGCACAGACACCTCCCACTAGACCAGGTTACTCAAAGCCTGATCCAACCTGGCCTTGAACACTTCCAGGAATGGGGCATCAACAGCTTCTCTGGGCAACCTGTTCCAGCGGCTCACCACCCTCATAGTGAAGAATTTCTTCCTGGTATCCAATCTAAATTGGCCCTCTTCCAGTTTGAATCCATTGCCTTTCATCCTATCACTACATGCCCTTGTAGTTTTCTTGTAGGGCCCCTTTAAGTACCAGAAGGTTGCTCTAAGTTCTCCCCGGAGCCTTCTCTTCTCCAGGCTGAACAACGCCAACTCTATCAGCCTGTCTTCATAAGAGAGGTACTCCAGCCCTCTGATCATCTTCGTGGCCCTCCTCTGGACCCTCTCCAATGGGTCTATGTCCTTCTTGTGCTGAGGACTCAAAAGGTGGACACAGTACTCCAGGTGGGTCCTTGCAAGAGTGGAGTAGAGGGAGAAAATTGCCTCCCTCGACCTGCTGGTCACGTTTCTTATGATGCAGTCCAGGATGCAGTTAACTTTCTGGGCTGCAAGCATGCATTGCTGGGCCATGTTGAGCTTCTCATCCACCAGTAATCCCAAGTCCTTCTCCTCAGGGCTGCTTTCAAACCATCCTCTGCCTAACCTGTATTTGTGCTTGGGATTGCACTGACTCAGGTGTAGGACCTTGGACTTGGCCCTTTTTGAACTTTGTGAGGTTGGTGTGGGCCTACCTCTCAAGCCTGTCCAGGTCCCTCTGGATGGCATAGCTTCCCTCCAGCGTGTCAATCGCACCACAGAGCTTGGTGTCATCAACAAACTTGCTACTGTACTTGTATTTGATACTACTTGCTGTAGTATTTGTGAAGAATGTATTTTATGACACTTTCTGAACTGTTTCTGATGACTTGTGCAACCCATTATGATTAAGTTAGAAGTTATGGAATACCATATCTGGTGGGTAATATCCATGATAATGTAATTTTACTTCTCTCTTATTTCAGTTTCCAAAGGTGCTTCCTAACCTTGTGATCTTAAACATAGGCATGATTTCTTGTGATATATTCATACAAATACTTATAAAATAAAATTTCTATTTTCTATATTATAAAATTTGCAGAGATAGCATAAGTTATTGTAGTAGTATTTCCATATGCCATTCTTTTACAGATCGGTTTGGTAATTGTCTACTTTGTCTGTAACCAGCATTCATTCTTTTCTTCAAAGAATTAAACACTGGGTCTAAGACCACTGTTCTTATTCAGTTATTCAAAAGCCTTCCTGTCACCAGCTTCAGGCAGCACCTGACATAAATTTTGAAAGGGAACAGCTCTCTGTTTAAATTTGGGGTCTTAGTTAATCAAACTCTAAATTGCCCAGATGGTATGTGCCCAGGTGCGATGTGGGAAGGGAAGGTCTTAGCATGTACACAAATGACTATGTCTATGTGAGTTCATAAATACAAGCAGACTTGACGCATATGAAGTCTTTTATCATATTTTAGAATCTGCTGGTGTCTTTGGAAAAATCAGTCAGTACTCAATTGTATTAGAATTATATATTAAACCCTGGCAGTGTACTGCATACACTGAGGATGTGGGATTAGACTCCAAAATAACTTTTGTTTGTGTCAGAAGGCAATACCCTCTGTTAGACTGGTCACTTGGACAGCAGTCCATCTCACTTTATCTTTACCAACCATAAGTCAAGCATCTAAAGAAACCTTTTTTTCAGGGCTCCCTTTTGGGTCTTTGGAAGCAGAAGATGTTTGCCAAAAAGTCAATCATACCATTCTGAGATGGATACATAAGTAGCTGGTATGAGCAGGTGGTGTAAATTATATTTTTAGGACTTTTTCTGTTTTTTACTACATCACAAGACTAGACAATTGGGTCAAACTAAACACTTAACATTTGGATAAAGCATTAGAAATGAACTTGTTTCTTGCGAAATAATAATGTAGCACACTACTACTGCCTCCATAAAACAGAATATGGCCAGAATTAAAACTAATGGATTTGGAGGTTGGGTTTTTGTTTTGAGTTGGTTTTGAGATGGAGGAGGAGGAGGACATTAGAAAGATGGTGATCCTTGCTTCAAGGCAAACATAAGCTTTTATTCAATTTGAATTTAGAATATGCTGCAGAGAAAAAAAATGATCATGTAAAATGCATTCATCAGAGAGAAAATGAACAGGGAGGAGATCTTTCATGGGATGTGAAAGCATTTGCATGCATGTTTACGTAGGAACTCAGAGAAGTCCAGATTACAGATCAGGACAACAGGTACTTTGTGCTTCATCCTTTCCACTTTATTGGTCTTTCTGCAATGTGCAATGACTTTCACTGTGCTAACAGTCAAAGACAATGACCAGAAGAAGCACCTGCCCACGTTTCCCTGACAGGTGGTCATGCTCAGGAATTCTGAAACTAGAGGACTAAATCTTGTGACAAAAATAATCGGTCTCGCTGCTCTGCATGGGATTTCCTTTCATTTCTGCATGGTAATGTACTTTGTTGCTAAAGAAGACCTAATTTTTCTGTGAAGTTCCATGAGTATGTCAACATTTCCACTTATTTAACTGTTTGTACTTCTAGTACTGTTTGTACTTCTCCTGGCTGAACAACCCCAACTCTCTCACCCTGTCTTCATAGGAGAGGTGCTCCAGTCCTTGGATCATCTTCGTGGCCCTCCTCTGGACCCGCTCCAACAGGTCCTTCTTGTGCTGAGGGTTCCAGAACTGGACGCAGTAGTCCAGGTGGAATCTCACCAGAACAGAGTAGAGGGGCAGAATCACCTCTCTGGATCTACTGGGCACGGTTCTTGCGATGAAGCCCAGGATGCGACTGGCCTTTTGGGCTGCAAGCACACATTGTTGGCTCATGTTCAGCTTTTCATCCACCAGTACCCCCAAGTCCTTTTCTGCAGGGCTGCTCTCTATCACGTCATTCCCCAGCCTGTATTGACAATGAGGATTGTCCCGACCCAGGTGTAGGACTTTACACTTGGCCTTGTTGAACTTCATAACATTTGCTTGGGCCCACCTCTCTATCTTGTCCAGGTCCCTCTGGATGACATCCTGTCCCTCTGGCACATTGACCGCACCACTCAGCTTAGTGTTGTTGGCAAACTTGCTGAGGGTGCCACTCTCTCTGTCATTGATGAAGATGTTGAACAGCACCGGTCCCAGTACGGATCCCTGAGGGACACCACTTGTCACCAGTCTCCATCTGGACATTGAGCCATTGACCACCACCCTCTGGATGCAACCATCCAGCCAGTTCCTTATGCACCAAACAATCCACCCACCAAATCTGTATCTCTCCAACTTAGAGAGAAGGATGTTGTGGGGGACCACGTCAAAGGCCTTGCAGAAGTCCAGATAGATGATATCCGTAGCTCTCCCCTGTCCACTGATAAAGTCACTCCGTTGTAGAAAGCCACTAGGTTGGTCAGACAGGATTTGCCCCTGATGAAGCCACGCTGGCTGTCTCAAATCACCTCCATGTCTTCCATGTGCCTTAGCATAGCTTCTAGGAGGATCTGTTCCATGATCTTCCCAGGCACAGAGGTGAGGCTGACAGGTCGGTAGTTCCCAGGGTCCTCCTTTCTACCCTTTTTAAAAATCGGTGCGATGTTTCCCTTTTACCAGTCACCAGGGACTTCACCTGACTGCCATGACTTTTCAAATATCATGTAGAGTGGCTTGGAAACCACATCAGCCAATTCCCTCAGGATTCTGGGATACATCTCATCAGGTCCCATAGACCTGTGTATATTCAGGTTCCTCAGGTGGTCACAAACCTTGTCTACGCTTACAGTGGGAGGGACTTTGTCCTGCAGGTCCCCGTCTTGCGGTCCTTCAACCCAGGAGGCTTGAGGAGAGAGGCTGGCATAAAGACCGAGGCAAAAAAATTGTTCAGAACCTCAGCCGTCTCCTCGTCTGTTGTTACCAGTTTGCCATTCTCAGTCATCAAGGACGGCATGCTTTCTTTGACCTTCCTTTTCTGGTTGACGTACCTGTAGAAGCCCTTCTTGTTATTCTTAGCTTCCCTTGCCAAGTTCAGCTCCAGCCGTGCCTTGGCCTTCCTGACCTCTTCCCTACATACACAGTCAGCATCCCTATACTCTTCCCAGGACACCTGATGTTGCTTGAACTGCTTGTGCATTTCCTTCTTGCCTTTTAGTTTGACCAGCAGGTCCCAGCTCAGCCATGCCGGTCTCCTCCCTTTCTTACTTGATTTTTCACACTTGGGGATTGATGCGAAAGGCAAGGCCTTTTCAAGATGGATAATGAAAGAGGGAAAGGTGACAGTATGTTGTCTTTCCAGAACAGTACTGTAGAGACAACTTTTGATGTTAGAGCAAAATTGCACAAATGTCTCATATCCTCAATCACGTAAACTTATAATACAGTGGATTCTTTTTAAACAACACCATAAAATAAATAGCAGAAATTTTTGGATTGCTTTCAAGACTTTGTGCGTATTTTGTCCAAGGCTGCTATTATAAACCAATTAATGCTACTGAAATGGATATGAGGATGTTCAAAGATCTCTCTGCAGGCAGAATAAAAAGATTTGGTGCACCTGTGGTTTAAACTCAAATAATCACTCAGGGGTTAGTCTTCACTGTGATTGTTTTCTCAAGAGAACTGAAGGGATAAATTAATCTGAATGAAAACAGTTCTCAAATATCAAGCATAATTTTCTACACTGTTGTGATTAGATATCTTTGGAGGTACTACATGAATAAGGATCTACCCACAGAGAGACAAAGTGGAGGGTTATATTTCACTGCAAATGACTCAGGAAAGAAAGTGTCTAACACTGATATTAATAAAAAAGGTATGAGGAGAAGCAACATATTTACTGTGACTGCAAAGAAGTCTGGTTTGTTTTGTTGTTTTTTTCTTTTTAAAGAAGTTTGCATTTTAAGAGACAAAACATGAAAGTATGACCTTCTCAAACACATGTTTTGATTGGGGAAGTAAAACAACATGAAACTGTTCTTAGATTTTGAATGGTAATTCTCTGTCACGTCCCTGCAAATTGTATATAGAAACAATTGGACCTGTGTGTTACTGATGATATTGTACTGGTCAGAATACAACTGTGCTGTAACAGGACATTGTCAGTCATCATGAAAAAAATCTTGTCTTTTCTGGTTTCTAGTGCTGTCACTTTAAAGTGAAGTTTGACAACAAATTCTCCTTTGCTTACCTGAGCAAAGAGCTGGTTCAAGGTCTTTGCACTCCTAGTCTCTAATTTAATTATTTATAGAAGGCCTTAAATAAATTTTACATTTTGCATAATATTTGCATAGGACATTCGTTATAGGGTTCTGTGAGTGTGGTCTACCGCACCATATGTTCTGTGTCAGAGTACTGAGAAGTGACACTGGTATTCACCTCTCAGGTCTCAAAACAAAATATATTTCCAGTCATCTGTTCCAAAACAGGTAAGACTTTTTTTGTCCTAGCAAATATGAACTTCTGGTTTCCAAGCTTTTTTACTTGTTTATTATGGATCATAGACACCTTAAATCTGAGCATCTTAAATAATCATGCATTCATGTCCTAGTTCTGTTGACTGAAGTTCCACATTACAGGTAAAGTGCATAGAATATGTATAACTGCAGCAAAGAAAAAGTGCCTCACATCTCTCTATTTTATATCAAACTGTCATAACAAGTAAACTTCTAATTCCAAAATATAGAGTTGGTAATAAAAAGTCTATGTAAAGCAGCATATTTTACTGACTTTGGTAGCAACCATTAACTAGTTCATCTGCAAAAAAATTTCAAAACATGAGTCATAAAGCCAAAATAAGTATTTCAAAAATATAGGGTACACAGTACCTTTATGTTTCTAAATTAATTTAGTTTTCTTTTATGCTCAATTTTGTGAGAGCTTTTCCTTTTCAGTAAGTGGAAGCATAAATGTAAAATGCACACCAACAGGGAAAACAGACACAGCAACAAACAGACCTGCTGAACAAAGGTCATGGGATTGTGTGATGGGAAATGTTCACAAAGTCAACAAAATGGACCCTGGGAATGGTCACCTCCAGCACTTGCATGATGGTAGAAAGGTGCCTATGGGGCACCATTGTGGAGAAATATCCCAAACTCTCTCCAGGAACTCAATATGCTGGGATATCTCTCTAAGGTGCCCGTATACTAATGCACAGAGTACAGGTAATAAACCCAGACAGGGCAGTTGCAGGGCTACAATCTTGATGACATCACAGAGATGTGGTGGAATGGCTCCCATGACTGGAGTGTTGTGTTGGAGGTATGCAGACTCCTTAGGAAGGACAGGATGGGAAGACGGGGAGAGTTGCCCTTTCCATAAGAGTGCAGCTGGAGGGTATGGAGCTCTGCCTGAGGATGGATGAGAAGTCAGCAGAGAGCTTATGGGTCAGTGGTTTTCTGCTATAGGCTACCCAATCAAAAACAAATGGAAGATTCTCTCTACAGACAGATAAGAAAAGTCTCACATTGACAGGCCCTGCTCCCATTATCTACTGGAAAGACAACACAGCAGAGCATAAGCAATCCAGGAAGCTTCTGGTGTGCACTGATGATAACTTCATCTTCCAAGTGATTAATGAGCCAACAAGGACAGGTTCTCTGCTGGATCTCGTACTCACCAAGTAGGAGGTGCTCATTGACGATGTGAAAGTCAAAGGCAGCTTTGGCCTCAGAGATCATGAGATAGTGGAGTTCAGGATGCTGAGGGCAGGGAGAAGGGTGAAAAACAAGCTCACAACCCTGCATTTCAGGAGAGCAGACTTTGGCCTCTTCAAAGGTCTGCTTAGAACAGTCCCATGGGATAAGGTTCGGGAGTTAAAAGTGGCCCAAGAAAGCTTATCAATTATTACCTCCTCCAAGCTCAAGAGCAGTCCATCCCAGCAAATAGAAGGTCAGGCAAAAAGGCCAGGAAGACAATAAGAAGCTCCTGGTCAAATTCAAACACCACAGAGGGTGTGTGTGAGCCGATGCAGGCAGGATGCAGGAACAACCACAAAACCATGGATGAAAGGCAAAGAACAAGTTTAATCTTGATACCTCACAGACCAGGGAACCTCCAAAGCATCACCCAGGTAGAGGTACACAAGCAGGGACCATGGGCACTGCAGAGGTAGAGAGAGTCCTTGATAGCAAGAGTCCTTGGCAGCGAGGGAATCCTTGTTAGCAAGAGCGTGCGCGGACTGCCTGTTCTCGCTGGCATTTAAAGGGTTCAAACAGGCATAGTTTTCCCACTGTGCTTTGATCTTCTTCATCAACAGGCCAGGAGTCTCAAGCTGCTAGATAAGATGTCTCTGAGTCCATCGCAGACTTATGTTATCTAAGTGCAAGTGTTTTTTACTTGCAAGCACCCAGGACTGAACAACAATTAGTGTGATACATGTGTTTCCCAGCACCCCAGGTGAGAGTCACTTGAGCATGTTTACAACCCTCCTCGCTGATCTTCTGTTGCTTTCCCACAGGGTGGAAACAAGGATAGGTTACCTGGGAATTGTCCAGTCTTCCAGAGACAAAGTTAGGAAAGCTAAAGCCCAGATGGAATTGAATCTGGTCAGGGATGTCAAAGACAAGAGGGCTGTTATTCAATCGTCAAACTAGTTTAGGTCCTGGCATCTACATTGAGAAGGAATGATACAGTGACACTGTTAAGTAATGCACAATTTCGAGATTGAGATTTTGAGATTCTTACAGAAGTTGAGAATAGACAAAGCTCCTCAGGTTTAATAAACCAAAAGTTTCCTAAAAAAAAGTTTACATACTGTGAAATAATAGAATTAAACAGATTATAAATTAATGGATAATTTATATCACTGTATACTGAGTTCTTTTAAAATCTTGATGGTTCTTGGCTGTGTCTCCTGGAGGAATAATCAAGGCGTGCACACGTTATGGGCCCTGCCACCTGAGTTACTGGTCAGGAAGGAGACTGCATTTTTCAACTGCAGGAAAATTGGTCTGACTAGTCAGAGGGGTAGTGCACCATGAAGTGCTTTCTCCACTCAATTCTTAGTCTCCCTTCCCACACACCTCTCCCCTAAGGCATTCTGCAAAGAAAGATGTATTACTAAATACAAACATGATATATTGCCATGATCTTTCCTTGAGGAAATTCCCAATCCGCTGGTTCTGCCCCTCCATTCTGTGTACAGCTGTACAACTGAAGGTCTGGTATTTCACACATTCCATGTGACTGACCAGCATTTGATTATCTGCAATCAAACTCTGCACATTTTACTTCTTGGTGTTTTGCTCTGCTCTACTTTAGCTAAGAACTAAAATAATATACTGTTGGTTGTTTGGGTTTTGATTTGATTTGTGGTTTGTTTTTTTTTTTCATTTTGTCTTTCCTCTGAAGTACATGCAACAAAAGCTGTAGGAAATTCATGCTGTGAAATAACAGTAAAATACTTTTCTTTCACTGCAAAGGAGAATAGGCTAGAATACTGCAGACAGTGAGACAATTCAAAAAGTGATAAGATCAGGAAACACGCAGACCAACTTTTTTCTTCAGACTGAGACAGGGTGTCCTTGCCTTTCAATTTGCTGAGACTCACTCCCTGCTGCCAGCTCTACCTATTTCAGCGATAGAGTAGGGGTTTTAGTAGTACTCTGTCTTACTTTTTGGAGTGAAGTCCAACTGACTTGCTGGCTATATGCAATCCTTGGAGAATAACCCCTGTTCGTGCAGAGTCCTCTTTGTGTGATATACTGATCATGTAAAGGGAAAATAATTTAAGCAAGCCAGAAAAGTCAAGATTTAGGATGTATAATACCAATATATAATACTATTTCTGCTTTTGTCAATATTTACAGCTCTGCTACTCTTCATCAGTTGGACCCAAAACCTCTGGACTGCTTAATCCCATGAGTAAGGGTTGTTTCTGCCATATGGTAATCTGGGTCTCAAATTTGCATCTGAACTCAGTATCATTTGTAAAGAACAATTTTAGAACTGCAGGAGCAGTTGTAACAATTTCTGTAGATAGTGGCGATGGCGCTCAGTCTCCATGATCAATGTTGAACCTAAACTAAGGCCTGTGCTATATTTTAGCAAGCATGCTGATACAGCATTTACTTGAAAGCCAAAGTCAGTGGGATGAATGAAGCCACGACATATTAGGTTGTAGCCTTTGACTTCTAAGTTTGGGGTTGTTTTTTCTGTGTAGTGTTGAATGGAGGAGAGTAGTTTTGTTGCTTGGTTGGTTTTTAAATTATGTTAGGAACCATTGACCAAAAGATTAGCTCTTCTGTGTATACAGTAGCTGTTTGCGTAGGAAGATCAGCTTATTCTAAAGAATCTGTTTCCTTCTGCTACTTTGTTTATTGGTTTATAAGCATTCACAGCACTTATTAAAGTATTATTTGGACACAGGCATTTCTTGCTTATGCTACATTATAAATCCTTCACTTTGTGTGTACCTTTCACAATCAGAGAGTACTGATGTGCCTTGACTTCCAGACAGGCAAAGGCGCAGTGGAGTGCTGCCTTGCCAGACTGCACAGCTGCACTGGTAGCAATTGCCAGTTCCTCAGTAACTTCACTGTAAATAAAGAAGTGTCTGAGCAGTTTGAATTTGTTGCTCAACATGACAGTAGCTCAGTACTGGGGAGGCATTTGAGCAGTCATCAGCCCTGGAAGGCACACCTGTTTTTTCAATGTTTGAGACTTTTGCCGCTCTCTGTATTATTTTTAGAGGCATGAGGTTCACAGCTTCTTGGATTCATATTGCTCTCATGGATCATTTATCATACGTGCTAGCTTTTTGCTCTCTGTAAAACTTACCCTTTCATATAAAGCAGTATATAGACGACTTTGAAAATTCAGTAACTCCTGTTTAGTTTGAGGTTCACATCAGGATTGGATTCTGAGTGGCAGCTCTAAAATTAGGTCTGCTGCTTTCTTTCTATTTCTGTTGTTATTTAGTTATTGTGAAGTCTCTTAACCAAGTAAAAAATCTATTAACAAATTTACAACATATTTAATTGTAAATGAAATAAAAATGAGTATTAATTTTTTCCTCCATTTGTAATTTTTCCATGCAATTGTAAAGAAATCAGTGCATCTCTGTTATTGCTGAACTGTTTGTTCATTATTACTACATGTGGCTTTGCAATGTAATGAAACCTTGAATACACATACACCTCTTTATTTAAGGTAAAGTAGAAATCTGTATACTATCCATCATAAAATCTGCAAGGTGAAAGAAAGAAAAACAAAAATACGTTAATGTCTTGCTTTTATGTCATACCATTCAAATGCCAAAGGACAAATAATCAATTAATTTCATTTCTGATGAAAAAGATTAAGGAAAATTAACAACTCAATGAAGTTAAGACAAAGTAAGTTTGCTACATAGAAAATATAAGTTTGCTATGTAGAAAATATAAAGCCACTCAAATGACAGCTTAATCTGCAATAGACACAGGAGGGGAAAAACAAGGTAATATATCAGAGGAACCTAATCAATACTGTAGAAATCTATGACAGAGCCGTGAGTTGGTACAAACAGAGCTGGAAGGATGGATAGAAGAACTCTAAAGAACTGGGTCTAACTGGATAAAAGGATGCAGTGAGCAGCTGTATATGAAACCTAAGGAATGTGACAAATTTACATGAGAAGGAATGTTATAAAATGATAATCTGTAAAAGTAAAGGAACAACGTAACATGTCAGAAAGATTACCCTCTGGACATGCTTGATAGACTACATCCCAAGTGTACAAGGCTCCTGTGATGATTAGTGGCAGCTTTGATAATTTTAGCTGTTGGGGAGTCTCAATAGAAAGGGTTTTGTTAGGCTTGTACGTGAGAGCATGTGTTTTTGCAGGGGTGTGTGTGTCCACGCAATGGAGATTTTAAAGAATGCTATACAAAACAAAAACAGTATGGGTTATTCACTATCAAGATAATGATGGCAAGAATTGGGGATTTTGCTGTCTCCAAACGTTCAGGGACTAACACTGGACTACCCATGCTGAGCTTGGAAAGAGGTATGTTGGAGACAGGCCCTTTGTAAGATAAAGTAATTTCCTCCACCCCCCGCCCCATTTTCCATGCCTTATTTACAAAATATTTTTTCCTCATTAGTACTCTCTAAGCAATGAATAAACCATACTGTTCTTTATTTGTATGATATTGCTCTCTTAAACAACAATGGTGTAATGCTGTTGTTGTGCTACTATGTGAAAAGGAGCAAAAAGAATTACAGTGGTAGAGTTACATTATCTACTTAAGATTTTAGAACACGGATACATGTCCTGCATCTTTAGGAGCAAAGAGCACAACACAAGATGAAGCATAATCACTAAGCTTTTTAAAATTATAGGTGGTTTTGCAGTTCCCCTTTCTATTAGTTGAAATTCAAGGAATTCCTGTTTTTTTGTGAGAAGGCATAGGATGTTTCTTCTCAGAATATTCCAAACAAGAAGAGGCCAATTTGATTTCATTATTTTCCTGTATAAATCAAGCTTTTAATTGAAATAAAATGAACCCTATTCTTTTCTAAAATCATGTTGATTTTTTTTTACACTATGATCCCATCTAAGCTCTGATGGACTTCAGCACAAAATTTCCTTTTTCCCTGTCTTCACTACTGACATACATAGAGAATAACTTTTGAAAGGAAGAGTTATCACTCATCATCTACTGCTCATGGAAGACATGTTTGGGGAAAAGAGCCCTATCTCTTCACAGCAGTTTGTGTAAAGATTCTGACAGGTTTTTTTAAATCTCTTCATATAGAGGAGATTCTACGAATACTTGCATCTTACTCTTATACCAGGAAACTAGTGCTCAGTTTTGTATATGTTGTTGGTGTTTTTTATGCTATCCATTCTTGGCATTATATTGATTTCCCAAAAAACGTTATATTCAAATGGGCAATTTGGATTGGTGAAGTGCTCTGGGTATTTTTTGAGTCTGGAATATATTCACTGGAAGACAGTGAATATATCTATATATCTAGGTTCCCATGACTTGGTAAAGCCACATCTGAAGTACTATGTCCAGTTCTAGGTTCCCCAGTACAAGAGAGACATGGACATACTGGATTTCAATGAAGGACCACAGGGATTATTAAGGGTCTGGAGCATCTCTCCTATGAGGAAAGGCTGAGAGGGATGGGACTGTTTAGCCTGGAGAAGAGAAAGCTCAGGGAGTACCTTCTTAATGCATATAAATACCTGAAGAGAGGGTGCAAATAAGACAGATCAAGGCTCTTTTCTCTGGTGTCTAGTGACAGAACAAGAAGTCATAGGCACAAATTGAAACCTAGGAGATTCCCTCTGAACTTCAGGAGCTGTGAGGGTGACCAAGCACTGGCACAGGTTTCCCAGAGAGATTGTGAAGTCTCCGTCCTTGGAGATATTCAAAAGCCTTGTGGACATGGTCCTGGGGAACTGGTTCTATGTGGCCATGCTTGAGCAGGGAGAGTGGGCAAGGTGACCTCCAGAAGTCCTTTCCAACCTCAACCATCCTGTGATTCTGTGAATGACTTGACAACCTGAACTGATGCCCTTAACAAAAAATATATGGTGCTAAAATCCACTTTCATGTTAATGAAGGTACTGTAGCACTGTCTAGACTTCCTTTTGGTGAAAATATGTTCTATGCATACTCAGGAAATTCATCATGTTCAGGTTATTTATCTATTGCACAAACCAACTGTAGAATTGCTGTAAGAGTGCTCTACAGTTCGTGTACCTTTGGTCAAATATTTAGCAGAAGGAACAAGCTTTATAGTTGATATAAACTTGCATAATTCCTGGCTTGGGGAATCTTGGGATGTTATCTGTATGGAATGCTGTATGTCAAGCAATACTAGCCAGTCCTTAAATTCTTCTCAGATGAAAGCTTGCGATAGCTGTACATACCTGGAGACATCCATGTATTGGTGGTTCTACTGAGGAACATCTCTCAGAATACACAATAGAAGAGAACTATTGACTTCCAGAGGGAATTGGTGGAGGTGAAATATAGCAGCATATATGCTGATTTTCTCACCTCATTTCTCAGAAATTATTTGGAAAAATGTACAAATTAATGTACAAATATCAGAAACTTGGATATTAATGGACAACAGAAAAATTACTGTAATTTTTGAGAGATCAATAAAGTTAGATGCAGGTGATAAATATAAGCATTAAAAAAAATATGACACATAACTTTATTATTAATGAGACTGATCTCTCAAATACATAGAAAATAATAGTCTATAGATTCATTTCCTAGTCTTAGCAAATATACTTGAATAATAGTGCAGCTTTTCCACTTGTAAATTCTATTGAAAATAAAATATTCTTCTGAAATCCTTTATTGATCTTAGCCATTGACATAATGGAAACTATTTCCATAGAATATGATAATGGTGTGTTACTATAGAAACAACAGTACCAATTCAGGAGTCTGTAGTCAACTGTCTTCTTTAAATCAGCTAAAATATACCACTTCAGATGTTTTCACTTTATTGTAGTATTGTCAGAGCTGAAAAAAATGATCTTCCAAATGATCTTCACAGCTGCATTCTGTGAAGCCAGTTTTTACCCTGCAGTTTCCATTTCTTGAAGTATACAAACAAAGGTTTAACATGTAACTAGAAGGTCAAATATATATATAAATAAATAAATAAATAAATAAATAAAAATCAGAAGAAAATACTGGCTATATCTAGATAAATTAGCAAAATAAGCTGAGTAAATAAGTACTGTTTTTACCAATCTGGTCAGATGGATAATTTTATAAAGACAGAATATCTCTTGACTAGTTTGATATTATAATAATTCCTAAAGTAATGAGCTTGCTGTTCCACATATGTGTGTGGCCACCTAATTCCTACTCATTTTTAACAGCAAAAATAGAAATTGACAAGTTTGGGTCAGTTTTGACCATTGACATCCTTTTCCCTCAGCGGTGCTGAGCTCTTGTTCCTGACTGGAAACATTAAGTAGTTAATATAAAATAAACATCAGTAATACATTAACACCAAAAATATGTTTTTTACAGTATTCTATCCTGGGAGCAGTAGCCCAGAAAACCAGTGTTGCAAAGAGGAAGAGTTCCCCTTTGACACACATTAATTTACTCTTTTTGAAGGAGTATAAGGCTCTGTGAGGAATTTGGGAATTCAGTTTCTCTTGTTTGCAGTATATCCAGACTTAACATGTCTTTTTGAAATCCTAATAGAAACTATATTTTCTGTATAAAACAAATTATATATTCTACATATATATTCTGTATGGAATATGAATTGAAAGTTCCTCATTCAGGTCTCAATCAGAAGGCATGATGTGTATATATGTACTATATATCCATGTATTCTGCTCCGTTTGTGCATGTGTCTTAGCAAGCTTTATGTATATGTCTTGTGCAGTAGCTAATGACAAAGAAATACAGGATAAATCTAATTTAAAGAAAGAACAGAGAAAGTTAATCATTTTTCATGGTTTAAAAGCAATTTTATAGTGTTTGATGTCAGTGATACTGCTGCTTAGAAACTATAAAATTCTCTAAATAAAAGGGTTTTGTTCTGTTATTTTTATTGTGCTTTTCATATATGGCTGATTATTTAAAAATGAACTTATTGGCAACCCAGAAGCTGACAATGAGAGTTACGCTATTTGATTTGTAAAATATAATTACTTTTTACTGACTTTCTATTTCAATGAGGTGAATTTATGATCATTTAAAATATAGCTGTAGCTGATGTGACATGATGGTTTTATAAGTTAGTATTTATGATTGCTTCATTATTTACATAGTAAGACATTCTGAAGATAGGTTATTCTAAACAAAAACTAATAACATTTCTGTATCACATCATCCTTCATCCTGGATATTCCACATTTTGTACAGGAAAAGGAAGATGCAATCAATTAAGTTGTTTAACCTGTGGAAAGTATGTATATAAGACTCAGTGGGAGAAAAATGTGGAAAGCTATAGAGAAGTAAACTTAAGGAAGAAACATACTAGATTTCCTAAACATGAATATGTCATGATTTAAAGACTCGAATCTTGGGATATTCAGCTCAATTACAAAAGAAATCTATCTATTAAAAAGAGAGAGATCTGTATGCCTGGAGCTGATTACTCATAAGTGTCATTGTAAACATTCAGGTTGACATTTTCATATTAGGTTCATGTCTTACAACAGCATTTTATTTCTGTCTCAATGGAAGAAGTATCCCACTATGTATGAAGGGGGAAAGAAGAAGCAAAGGGTACAGGGAGAATCAGAAGAAAGTGGCATTTGGGGTGCAACATGTGAGTGGTTTGAACTAGAGGGTGAAGACAGGAGAGCACGGAGTGCAGTAAAAACTGCCAAAAAACAGAGAGATGAATGAAGCTGCAAGCTAAGACAGCATGTAAGAGATTGAAAGGAAGCAGAGCAGAAAGTTAGCAAGAGGCAGGAAATAGTCGTAGGCCTTTGACAAGAGTAAACATTAAAGTGGGCACATGAGGTACACAGAAATGTGGGGCTCTGCAGTCACTAGACTGCACAGTGCCCTCAAAAATCAGGAGACCACTTTTGTTTCCTTTGTGCAGACTCTGATAACATCAAAGGGACGGTCTATGCAGGAGCCGACCTCAGCCTGAGCAGAGAACACTTAACCCCTGTGATAAGTTTTCTTATCATTATGGGAATGTAAAATAACTATGCCTGCACTCCTTGTATTCTTTCTCTCTTCCTGCATGTGTAATTTTCTATCAGGATAATTTGAAATAACAATGTGCAAATAATATAGGATAAGGCCCTTAAAGTACTATTATACATGAATTTTTACTGCTCCTGATACTGCTGCAGAATATTGTATTTTCTTTCTATAATTCACAGTTAATTGACAGTAACCTGGAGCAAAAAGGTTTCTTGATGCGCTGTATTTAGACATTGAAACTACCAATTTTTTCTATTCTTTCTGTCTCAAATAATTCTGGCTTTCCACGACTACTTTAACAGTTTGATAAATTTCACAAAGAATGTGTGTATGCGATGCAGCTGACAAGTAACTGCTTAATAACTTTCCCTTGATGTATTTTTAACTGAGATGTAGTTTCAGTGACTTAGAAACTCTCTCATTAGGAAACAAAAATTAATACATGAATTTGCAGTCACTAAAAATGATGAGCCTTTTTCACAGTTCACAAAATATCTCCATTTAGTCTTTAGCACTAGTTATTTAGTTTATTAATTATTCATCGTATGTGTTTATCATTAATTTTAACTCTTATTATAAATGAGAGTGACAGTGCCGGAAATGATGGGTGAGTAGGTGAGTGGAACAGAGCTTAACTGTGGCTCTTAACACTATCGTCTAATCACAGGATATAAAATATTTCAAGAAACAAAAGGAAATTATTCCCACTCTCCTCTCCTATATTCCAGAGTTCTGTCTTGTAAAGGAAATTACATTCAAATATGAAAACAAATAAAAGAACAAAACAAAACCAGAGGTAAACTGAAACAAGTCGAAACTCCTATCTTTTTCCTCCCACTAAAAGCAAAATAAAACAAAAACCTAGAACATAACAAAACCGCCAAAAAAATCAATCTTTCAAAACCGAAAACACTAAGACATTACAATCCTTTGTTAGAGATTAATAGGAACTCTATGCCATGAGTGAGTTTGCAATGTCTCTTTTGTACTGTGGTTTTGTAGTCTGGCTCAGAGACATCCATTCATCCATCCATCCATCCATGCATCCGTCCATCCATTCAGAAGTCGTGGCAGTCTGGTGAAGTTCCTGCTGACTGGAAAAGAGGAAACATAACCCCCATTTTTAAAAAGGAAAAAAAGGAAGAGTCAGGGAACTACAGTCAGTGTTACCTCTGTGCCCGGCAAGATCATGGAGCAGATCCTCCTGGAAACTCTGCTAAGGCACATGGAGAATAAGGAGGTGATTGGTGACAGCCAACATGGCTTCACTAAGGGCAAGTCATGCCTAACAAATTTGGTGGTCTTCTACGATGGCGTTACAACATTGGTGGGTAAGGGAAGAGCAATTGAATTCATCTACCTGGACTTGTTCAAGGCATTTGATACTGTCCCACACAACATCCTTGTCTCTAAATCGGAGAGACATGGATCTGATGGATGGACCACTTGGTGGATAAGGAATGGGCTGGATGGCTGCACTCAAAGAGTTGCAGTCAACGGCTTGATGTCCAAGTGGAGACCAGCAATGAACAGAGTTCCTCAGGGATCGATACTGGGACCAGTGTTGCTTAACATCTTTGTTGGTGACATGGACACTGGGATTGACAACACCAAGCTCTGTGGTGTGGTCGACATGCTGGGGGGAAGGGATGCTAGCCAGAGGGACCTGGACAGGTTTGAGAAATGGGCCTTTGTGAACCTCATGAAGCTCAGCAAAGCCAAGTACAAGGTGCTGCATGTGGGTCATGGCACTCCCAAGCAGAAATACAGGCTGGGCAGAGAGTGGATTAAGAACAGCCGTGAGGAGAAGGACTTGGGGGTGTTAGTGGATGAGAAGCTCAACTAAACCCAGCAATGTCTGCTGGCAACCCAGAAAGCCAACTGCATCCTGGACTGAATCAAAAGCAGCATCACCAGCAGGTAGAGGGAGGTGATTCTCCCACTCTACTCTGCTCTTGTGAGAACCCACCTGGAGTACTGCATCTGGCTGTGGAATCCCAACATAAGAGGGACATGGACCTGTTGGAATAAGTCCAGAGGAGGGCCACAAAGATGATCAGAGGGCTGGAGCACCTCTCCAATGAGGACAGGCTGAGAGAGTTGGGGCTGTTCAGCCTGGAGAGTAGAAGGCTCCGGGGAGACTTTATAGCAGTCTTTCAGTACTTACAGTTACTGTTGCCCATGTTGCCCTGCCAACCAATCCTGATCCACGAGCTCTTATGTGGCTTATTACCCATCCCAAGGCAGAGCTCCACACATCCCCACTGGTCTCTTGCAAAAAGGGCAAATCTCGCTCCTCATCATACCAGCCCATCCTTCCCAAAGAGACTGTATCCATTCATAGCAGCATGCCAGTCGTGTGAACTATCCCACTACAGTTGCATGATCATAATGAGGTCGTAGCTCTGTAATTTCACACAGACCTCTAATTCCTCCTGTTTCCAAAAAGTCATTCTGTAAATCTGAGAAGGAAAGGTCCTAATCCCAAATCACAATTCTTTTAAAGTTATTTCCTCCTCATTCTCTTCCTTGTGAACATGTAGAAGATCCAGGCTCAAGTTCTCGCTCTTTGTAATTTGGAACAAGCCAAGAAAATATTATTTTAAAATTTTTGCAAAACTGCATTTTATAGCCTGTTTAAGTCACCAACTTACTTATAATACACATACTAGCAAATGAGCTTTCCAGGTAGTACAGGATCTGTAGAAGGCAATTCACATATCATTTTAAGATATTTAACATTTTATCTTTGCTAAGCAAAGGCTGTCATCTGTGTGAACTGCCCCACGTGGGGCTCCAGCCCAGAAGCCAGGTCCTATATTGTAAATTGTGTTATTTTACCTGATCCTTACACAACGTCCTTTGCTACATACAGAAATGGGAAATCTTAGGGTTTTACATCCATAACACTCCTTTTACTTTGCTGCTAGATTTCACCATAGAAGGAAAACCTCTTTGTGTCATTATTAAAGAATTCATAGAAGTTATCACAAGAACATACGTGGACCTCCTGGGACATGTGAGAATTTTTTCTTTAGGCTATTGCTTAGAAATTATTCCTTTAGACTGGTGACTCTGGAGAGTGAGGTTGGGAGGTAACCACAGAACTCAAACCATCTAAGAAGAGGTTCCTTGGTTCTTATACTACAGCCACAATCCTGCCAGCTCCCCCCAAATCTAGCCCCTGACATCTGACAGAGTGAACACACATGAAAGATGGTTCTTAGTGCATGCTGAAGGTTGTGCTGTTTTAGAGCTTCTGTAAACTCCTGTTTTCAGAAATGTCTTAGCTTCAAGTTACGGCAAAACATTGAGTCCAGGTACTTGGTGTTTAGCCTGTATTTACCTTCAAGAAGATATAATCAACTGAAATCAACTGAACTTTAACTTTAAAAGCATTTCACAAATTCTGAAATTTTCTGGGAGTTACCAAAATAAGTGTCAAAATGTGTTAGAAAGGAATACAGCCAAAGACACAAATAAGATTTTAAAGTTAACTCTCTACTGTCTATTATGCAGCAGATTTAAAAAGTGTCTGATTATCGTCTTTCATTAGGTTTTCCAGAACTCTAACTTCACGTCACTAAGGTAGACATAAGGTACCGCAGTACATCACAGAAGAACAGCTGATCAGGAATTTAGTTATGACTGATTGCTTTTCATAGGGATGTAAGGCTGATTGTAGCTGTTCAATAGCTGAGAAAGGTGGTAAAGATCTTCGCCAAAAATATGAAACCAAAAAGGTCAGAAAGATGACTGAGTAATATTGTTTGGATATTTTGCCAAACTTTTATTTTCTTTTTTTTTTTATTACAGACACTAATGGTAACATGATCTTGCAGTTTCTTTTTTTTTATTTTTTTTTATTATTTTTACAAAATAGCCTTGTCTAAAAAAGCCTACTTTCAGACTGAAAAGGGCAGTGTTTTTCTGTGTGACTGTGTGCCTCTGTCTGCTTGTGTCTTCTTTCTCTTTCTCTGAAAGTGATAGAGGTTCTGTCCTATATCTGAAATAACTCCTGTTGAAAAGGTCAGCAAAATCAATACACCTTTGCAATGTTTCAGGTTTTGGTGAAATGTATATTTTGATGAAAATCTTCCATCCAATTCTAGTATGAATATCCTTGTTTTGCTGCTAGTAGATTCTCAGAAAGCTTTCCATGCCACTGGAGAGTTGTTAGTGATGCTCAAAGAGTTGTTTTACTTAAAAAGTTATGTTGGTATTTAATTGTGTGACTCCTTTTGCATTGCTGCTTATGGTTTAAAGATGGATAAAATGTAACACTTTTATTTCTTTTTAATAAATAATTGCCACAAAAATCTTGCAATAGCATCAATATCTAAATAGACTACATAAGTATTATTTTCCTCATAGCCTATGTGGGACAGTCAGCATTAATTGTCATTAGCCCCCAGCTTCGTGTTTTGTGTACTAACAGAAATTTTGCTCCAACTCACAAGATAGGACTGTGCCTCATTCCAGTCAGAGACTCAGAGACCTCTGATTTTATAGCCATTTTTTCTCTATTTTTAGAGGAGACAGAGCCCTTTCAGAAATGTCGAAAGATGTAGTACTTCCAGCCAAGGTGCCCAATATATTTCTTCATTTTTTTTAAATCTAGTGAAAGTTACTCTCCTGGGAGAGGCTGAAAGAAGAAATATCAGATGACATGTGCTAGTTGCATCATTTAATGTGACATGCAGAGATATCATGAGGACACAGGTCACGGGATCTCATAGATGAGATGCAAGTTCCTAAACAGACAAAAATAAACCTTAAAAATTGCTGCACATTGGCTTATGTTTCCAAATATATTTTTTTTCACTAAGAAAACAGCTAGAAGATATTTTTAGAATCAAAATTTGTATCAGCCCTGACATTTCTAGGTCTTCTATAGCATGAGCCTGAAGGCTGTTGCTAATGTGGTTAATTCACACAAGCATCTTTGTTCATTGCTATGGTGGTCCAGTAGCATCTTTGATGGACTCTGACAGCTTCTTACATCCTGTATTCTTTTGTCCTTCCCATAGCATCTTCTGTATCCTTTTCCACTACCTAAAATTTCACACACACAAAAAAAATCAATTTTACTTTCTTGTTTGCAAATGTAGGGGTTAAAAAGACGATGTTAATACCTGTTATACAATTTTAAACGATGGGTGCCTAGCCCTCCAAACGGGCACATATTTCCTTGGCCTACTTTTCTTCCTCCGTCCCTCTTCCCCACCCCGATTCCTACCATTTTGTGAAGATGGCTTTTAAGATTCTAGAATTATTTCCACTTAATTTATAAAAGTTATGGAAGTTCAGTAGAGGTTAATGCAAGACTGTAAATCAGACATCTCCATATAGCTGTGACTCCCACTGAGTTTACAAGCAGATACATTTAGAAGGACTAATAAGGGGAAAAAGTACCAGAAAGGGTTTATCAACAAAATTAAGTTGTTGGAGGTTTTTATTTATGGACACCAAACTCCTGATTAGTTGTTTGTTTTTTTTTCCTGATGAAGAGATGATAAATAGAAAATTATCATGAGACTATTTTTATTTTTCTTTTGTTTTACAGATTTCTTATCAGTTTTATACAGACAGATATAGTATAAAAACTGGAGGGTGTCTCCTGAGGAATAACAAGTATGTTGACAGCTAAGTAGAAATAGCCTTGCATTTCAAAATATAAGGTTCTGGATTAACAAAATTTGTTTGAAGTCCACAGAATTAAACACTTTTAAACAATAACCTTGTTTCCTGTTTACCTAAAACAAATTTTGCAGTTATCACTATTAGAAGCCCAGAAAAAGCGCTTGAAATACACAATTACTGCTTCCTTATCCATTAACAGCGTATTTCTAGCAAAATTATCAAAGCTGTATGGTCTGTTGGCCTCATAAGGGCTCTCGGGCAGCTTGTGGAACCAGCTCAATTGAGGATACATGGTTCCATTTCTGGCATGACTAATGTCATTGGGAAATATGCCAAGCATCAGGCTCTTGAGGGAGGTGGGAAGAAAAAGAGAAAGCTAGAAAGAGGCTACAGGGGGAAGATCCAAGCAAACAAATACCACCAAGCCAGCAGGCTTCACTGGAACACCATTTGACATTTGCAGGGCTGTAATGTTGGGAAGCCTGAGGCAATACTGAAGCCCTGCTGTTGTAAGGGGCATCACTACTGGAAAGCAAGCAATGAACCTCATGGGAGCGAGGTTGACATACAGACAAGAAAATGAGCAAGAATAACACATCAACCCTTATGTTGCACAGGGATGTAAAGCAATGCAGGAATGGAAGAGCTTGTGAGGGACATTTATTTTTCTGTAAAGAAAATGCAATGGATTTCAGCTTACAGAAGAAGTAGGTAGCCTTTTGTGATAAGAAAAAAAATTCAAAGACTTAGCCAGCCACGCGGCCCATGAATTTAATTCTGAAGCATCAATTAATGCAGAGGAACAACTGCCAGCAGTTAGCACTCCAAGTCTGGCCCCTTTAAGTTACAATAACCTGGCAAAATAAGGTCACCTGTGTTGTTAGAAAGATCTCATGTAATTTCTCTGTCTAAATTACCTTGGTGCATATCAAATATGTTTCTCCTCTTCAATGGAATGATAATTTATAGCAAGATGCCAGTCTCAATGTCAAAAAGTTTAGGCTGGTGATTGCCCAATTTGAACTATCATTGTTTGCTTTCTCTCTTTTTTCTTCCCTCTTTTGTATCTGCTCCTGAAATGCTGCCTACCTTGCGAAAACAGATCCTTATTTATAGCGCTGCAAAGATATTAAGGCTGTTAAATTGAGTGAGTTCTTTAAGGTTCATGGCCAAAAAGGCTGACAAAGCTCTCACTGTTTTCCTCCCCTAGAGGGGGTGAAAAAAAAAGAAATAAAAGAACGCAAAAAAAACCAAAACCCAAACCTGTATCTTTTGTTCTAGAAGATGATAAAAACTGCAGTACTGAGCACTGACAGTAATTGTCTGTCTCCACCGTACTGCATGAGAAATGAATTATATGATCCTGTGACAACTGGATTTCTACATGGCTGGGAGGTAGCATTAAATGCTGTAGGATTTCAGAGGAGTTTAACAGTTGCCTAGCTGCAATGCAGGTAATTTTAATGAATTATCCCGCTTTCAATATGCAGCATGTAAGCAAGCTGCTTCATATCAACTGGTCAAGGTTATAGTGTCATACAGTATATCATTTCATAATCCAAATCTGTTACAGGACGCACTGACTGAATGTAATTTGTATCATGCAGGGTTTTTTTTAGGAGCTTACACAGGTTATGATCACCAGGATACTGTGTTCCTCCCTTATCAAAGCATTTCCACATTCTATGTAAGAGGTTCCTCTCTCTGTTCAGCCAGTCCATGCTGTCTTTTACCCAGACATGTCTGGCTAAGATACACATATTACTCTGCATATGCATGGAAATAAACGTGACAAATGCACGTGAAGCCTTGTTTATGCTGTGTGTAGAATGGTGCTTTTACTTAGTTTTCCTTTTACATTTCCATACTGTGGGACAGTAAGTTTCAGATCATATCGATTTTTGCAAATAAAGCTATTATTAAACTGTCTTCTCCCCTTACTGTCCACGGATTGTCCTTGGCATTATAACATTTGGGTGTATTACACTTTACAGGAAAAATATGTCATTATCCAGTGATAGTGATAATAAAATTAATTCACAAAATATTAACATCTAAGCTATTACTCCATTCTAGGAAAACTAGAAAGAAAAAATTGGAAGTGTTAAAAACTGCAGTTTACTACAGGAAGAGAAAAATATTGTCTTTAATATCAGTGTTATCATATTTCTGTTAAGTAAAATAATTTTGTAGAAGCAGCACTGAAAAATGGAAAAAAAATATAATTATTCCTCTCTTTGAAAAATTTCTGTATGTTTTTGTTGTCTTTAACCTCAGAGTTTCATCAGGCTCATAGTTATACCAATGCTGTGTAAGGAAATGAGCTACTAAAGAAAATTGCTTTGTAACTTGTATTTGTTTCTGTATTACCAACGTTTCAAAATCCCACTGAGAACTGACCTTCAATAAAAGGAACTACTCTGCAGTAATTTGTCTAATTTCCACAGAGGGAAGGATCTCCCCCAGAACTTGTCTTTTTGTCTTTTGAGTGTAACATTCCTATAAAGGCACTTCACATCACAGTCATTTTATTAAGCTAATCAATGAACTGAAGTTAGTATGAGAAATTCCCTGCCTACCACTGAACATTCTTGTTATTTAAAATATTGCTGCTAACAGGCACTGACCAGGAAGTATTTTACAAAGCTTGTATGTGAGGGAAATATGTTTTTCTGTTTCTGAAGTCTATCCCTGGAAGCCTGAAATTTTTGAAATCAATGCAAACTCTCTTTTGGTCAGCTATTACGGTGGGTGATATGAGACGTCACACCCAGTTCCATCAGTCATGTCAAGAGAAGGGATTGTCACATAACTGAATGAAACAGCAAGACAGAACAAATTACAAAAAAGAAAATGATGAACGTTGATCTGCCTTGGAAAGGCACCTCGGGCTATAACAAAAATAGACTTTGTTCTGTGCCACTGGCAACGAATACTGCAGTGTTCATTGTTTGTGGAAAGGATTTTGCTGATGATAAAACCAAACTGAACACTGAGATCTCTCTGCAGTGCCTTGAAGGCACTTTAGTCAACTTTAGTGGAACAGGCCACAGTCCAAAAAAGGAGGACAAAATGTATCTATGAGCAATACCCAGCAAAGAAGCAAAGTCTTTAAATTACTGTTCTCCTCACCATTGCCATCACTTTAACCTTGACCAATTATAGCACGGATGGAAATACCAGACAATGTAGTCTTTAATGTTATTGCTATAATAAATTCTATTCCAGCTCAGAGTATATCTGCATAACATAGGGATGCTCCTTGCCAGTGAGTTGTCTTGTTCACAATAGTACACCACGTGGAAGCTGTAGCAGTAATAGCAATGTTGTAACCACTTTTTTGAGTTGTGGTTTTTGTTGTTTTTAATTACTCAGCACGTACTTGGAATTTATTCTTGGTCCCACGTTCTGTCTTCAATGGGAGGAAACAGTAACCTTTCCACAAAAAAATATGAATGAACAGCGTCTGATACATATGATTAGGTTTTATCTAATGACTATGGATTGGTTAAATCTGGACTTTCGGATCACCTTCAAGTTTTTTTCAACAATAACACCATAAATCTGGATATTCTTTTATCCACATAAACATCCAGTTCCTTTTAGAAACTCAGTACATTCTTGGCTTCCACAGCCTCCTGCAGCAACATGTCACACTATCTAACCCAGCACATTTTGTGCCAGTGTGTTTTACTTTAGTTTTTAATTGATAGCTCACAGGTTTTCAGAATAAACAAATTGAACATATAACCAAGCGGATAAATATCTTTGAACTGCATGAAAAATCTGTTGACTTTTGTCTTGTTTTCATAAGTCTTTACATTGTGATAGTTAATACAGACTGCTGTTGGTGTTAGAATATTAAAAATCACCAAATAGTAATATGAGGGATATGTTGGCTGCTCATCAGTTGCAAGGAGAATCCAGAACAATTCAAAAAAATGTTCATTTGTACAGTCAGATATACACTTGTGACACTGCTAGAGCAGTTAAATATATATCCCAATAGATATTACTGCCCTTCAGTTAAAATTTAAGGGTTCCTAAGCTCTCACACTAAAGGTGATTTCTTAAAATCCAATTTACTTTCAAAGAAAGGGGTATCAGAGCTAAAATCCTGAAATACAGTTTTGATCATGTGCCAGCTCAGCAAAGAAGTTTTTGTGGGTTTTTTTTGTTGTATTATGTCATTAAAGATTGTACACTTCCTGCTCTGGGGTACTGCATAAGAAAATAAGAAAGTGCTGAAGGTTGCGAGGCTTGTAGGATAACATTCAAGGACAGACAAAAAGACAGTCACTGTTGCAGCCTCATTCTTACTGGGAAATGACCATAGCAAATGATCTTCACACCTTACTTGTAGTCACCTCAAACACAGATAGTTGATTTTCTCCAAAAGGCATCTCAGGAGTAAGATAAACATAAGCTTCTATGCTAGTGCTCTAGTTCAAACCGAGAGGACCCTTTTGAAGCACACATTGCAATGATCCCTTTGAATGTGCTGTGTTTCCCATTGCAGAGTATCTTTGGGTAGAAATGCTATGTTTATTCAGGAACTAGAAGTGAACCAGGGAACTAAGTTACTTGCTACTGTATGTACCAATACATATATTGGCAATTCATTGCAATAAAAATAATTTAATTCAATACAAAAAAAATTGTGGAGAAAGGTCTGAAGTAACTTGTATATATATATACAAAAAAAACCACCCAGAATCCCATTTTCCTGTAATTGAGACAGATGAGAGAACAACACCTTTGCATCCAGATGGGGCAACCTTTTTCGTTTCATTGAGGAGGTGTCATTGCTTGCTTTTTTTAAAGTTCTTTTCCTTATCCTTATAGTACTCATTGAAAAAAGGAAAGAAAACAAAACTGTACAAAAAGATTTTTTCGTGTGAAGATTCTGGGATTTACTCTGGCACGCCCATCTAATTGCAGACATGGAAATATAACACAATATAGAAATAAGTAGGGATTTTGTGTGATGCTTAGTTGGTAAACACAGTTAGCTGAACCCAGCTGTGCCTACATAATTACTTCACATTGCCTACACCATCTAAAGAGGGAAAGCAAAGCAAACTGACCAGCTATCTAGATTGTTACGTTTTAATCTCTCCCTTGAATTTACTTAATAGAATACACTTGTCAGGTAAAACCTTGGATTTCCTAATTTTTACAAGTACTTAATTGCATGGTAAATTTGACCAATTTTAAATTGATATCTAGAGCATCCAAAGTGATTGCTGTCAGGATCCTGAGGGCACCTCCCTAGACCTCCCATGTCTAGGGATCTATCTGTCTGAGTTCAAGGACATCTCTGATGTGGTGTAACGGTGTAGCCTTGAATGAGACAGCTGTGGGGAAAAAAATAAAGCTGTGAGAAAGAGCTTTAAACAGAGCCTTGCTGAGGGCCCCCTGCTTTCACTAGGGTTTAGCTCAACTTAAACTCTGGGTCCCACCTTATGCCTTGCTGAGCTACGTTAAAGGTATGCCCATGCCTGGCGACATATCTTGCTGTTACTGACCTGAACCCTGACACCCACAAGCTGGAACGCGCTACAGGTGTCATTGAGCAAACTTCACAAAGAAAGATATTCCAGAGGACGTTGTCTTTAAAAACATGTATAAACTGGATACTTGCAGAGTTCTTCTCTTCTGTTATTGAGAAATGTTCTTCTCTTCAATTTCAACCCATTACATTTAAGTTTTGCTTCAATATTTCACAGTGATAAGAACCAATAAAGATTATTAATTTGCTTCACCTCATTATGAAAACCTAAGAAACTAAACTATTATTTCTCTATTCTATTTTATTAGCAAATTGCAATGGCAACTACAATCTATTATGATGGAAAGGATACTATAATACAGAAAATATTAACTTCTGATGAAACAAGTGAATGGATATTGCAATTGCTGACCTTTTAGTCATGGTTCAGGGTTATTGTTTCAGTTTTTTACAACATTGTTTCAAAAATTAAAATGTATTCTATATTCAACTGATTTCAACACATACATATTTAAAAAATATTAATCTGATGACAATACGGAACTGCTTAATGGGAGAGCAGAATCAGTTTCACTGGCTTCTCTTTATAATATTCATGTTAATCTCCTTAATATAATAGTTTGCACCAGTTTCAAAAAAACTCAGTGATCCAATAAAGATGCTAGGGCCACCATTACTAATTTTTCTTGTTGTTGTTGTTAATGTTAATAATTCAAAACATGGTGCATTACACAATGATCTGTCTAAATTATTGTTCATTTCAAGCTCCTTAATATTTAGAATACTTTCAGAGGATCTGCAAATTAAACTAATTCCTTACCAGGTAACATATCACCAATTCACTTTTCACATGACATTCATGTAATTTTTTTCTCATTTTCAGTGGTTCATAAGCACAGTCCAAACAGGAATGCTCATTAGATTTTTCTCACCTCTAAAGGGAATTGAACACATTCAGTACTGGAAATACATATTCATCTTCAGAAATACTGCATACCACAGTTCATCTTCTTTGAGCTATATTTCTTTCCTCGATGGTTTCATGTTGAGCTGGCGTTTTTCATCCTTCTGAACAATTAAAAAACAATTTTAAGAAAATGAAGAAAAATCAAGTACTGTCATATTTGCTTATTGTGTGATCCATCATATGACCTGATCTATTCTACATTTTATCATGTGAGATCTATTTTGTTTACAAGATATTTCTAAATGGTGAACTGAAGGCTTTTTTCTCTTTTTCTTTTTTTTTTTTTTCCCTTTAATGATCAGTAGAATTACTGTTGTTCTACACAACGGTGTATAGAAACAAGGCCGTGGAATGCTATGAAAGATCAGATGCCACGTTCAAATACGTTTTGGAATCTACCTCTATTCTAACATAAGCATTGGGTGTTTAAGGTAACATCTCCCCTAGGGTTAACAAAGGAGCTAGATTTCGTTCAAAGAGGCACCAGTGAACATCTGTCCTGATTTGAGGTAAAACAGAACAGATTCAGTTTACATTTTAGCTAAGCCTCTTCTAACTAACTACTCTGTGAAATTAACAGTATATTGTGGAGACACTGTTCACTCTCAAAGTGATAAGACCCATTTCTTTATAATTACGTCAATGAATGGTACGTAGAGAAGCTTTTGCTTATACTTATTGCTATAACAACCAAGGTCAGCTAACTTTGTTATTTGCCCCGTTGGAGGGTTGGAAGTGGAAAAGCGTGGAGGGATCGCACCTGCAGGGAGGAGCGGACAGAACAGGTGACCCAAAACTGACCAATGGGATATTCCATCCCATCTGCATCATGCTCAGTATAAAAGCTGAGGGATCAAAGGGGTCAGCCTCTTTCTTCAGTGGCCGGTGTCCTAGGAGGACTCTGTCTGTTCATCTGCCTTTGATCCTGATCTGTGCATTCCTGAATACAGATCCAGAATCCAGTTCCTTTTCATTGTTGAGTCCAGTCTGGGACTTTCTTAGTGCCTGTCAGTGACATGATCATCATCCTGGGAGCTAGATGCAGTTTTGTATATATTGTATATATTTCATTCTTTTCTTTTTATTATTTTATTAATATTTTCATTAAAGTAGTTTAGTTTTCTTCTAAACTCATAGGTTTCTGTCTCTCTCTCCCTCCTATCTTTGGAGACAGAGGTGAGGGAGAGCATCTGTCATTTGCTTCAGTGGCCAGTCCGGCCCAAACCACGACATCCCAAAACAATTATATGTGTATGTTTAGTTGCTCACAAAAGTTTCTGAAATAATGCAAAAGAATTTATTTTTTGAGTACTCATTTGGCTCCAGTATTAATACTATTAAATGGAATGCACAGCCTTTCCACTTAGAAAACAAGAAAGTGAGAAAAAAAAGGGTAAATTGTGAAGAACCCAGCACATGACAAAGTGAGAATATTTGATTTACTCTTTCACATCACTGAACACATGCAAAACTTACATGTTTACAAAAGCCTTTGAGTTTTGTTTCACAAAGATACTAATCAACAAAATGCTAACGTGTACTTGTTTGCTTCAGATTGGAAATTGTTGTCATAAGATAGTACTGTCGTCACTGGTCCATGCATTCGATAATTGAGTTTACTTTTATGCTAAATGTATACAAGAAACATTTTTCTTATTTTGAAACACACTTGATCCTTCACAAAATATTTTACATTTTTCCCAATGAAGCATGCAACTTGTTACTCATGAAAAACAGAGTTCACGTTTGCATTAATAGAGCTATGTTAATCACACTACCGTGAAAGATCTGCTAGTATGTTTGCTAATAACTTGTCTGATCTTTCTGAAACCAACTACTTCTGTGAATGTTAAGAAATACTGATTTTGTCCTTATGTGTTTTTTTTCTAAAAACTAATATGAAGAAACATAAATTTATCAGTACAAAAATGCATTACTAATATTATTTTTAATGTATAATACACAAATATGAAATCTACATGGTCTGAGTTCATCATTTTACCATTTCTGCAGCATAATAACATAATACCTGATAAAATACAATACTTAACACCAACGAAGGCAACCAAGAATTTGCATTTTCTCTAATATTTTTCTTGGGCTTGAAAATGATGTGATCACTAGTTTACTGTTGTTTGCAGCTTGAGATATAGTGAGTACACGGTTCATTTGATTATGCTACATCTGCATTTCATTTGTTCCATCTGCATTTAAGGGTCACTCAAATAATCATCACAATTCTGGAAAAAACAGCTTCTGGGAAAAAATGCAAGAATTAAGTATTCAGAGTCAAAAGGCAAGAGGGCTGTTGAACTAGAGAGATAAAATAGGTAAACAAAATAGTTAAAATTAGAATTCAAATAAGAAATGAACTAAACGAATGAGAAAGAAATAAATTAACATGGCAGCAGGACAACTCTTCTCTATGTGTTAGCATCAAAGTTGTGCAAGTAGATCACACTTCTTTGAGCTTTATAGTCCGTACAACTTTCTTCCTTATTCCTCTGTCTTCAACTTTGATAAAATAAATGGAAAAAACGAAGTCAGAGACAGAAACGGGTCAGCAGCAGTTGTATTGGTGGTGTCCTTCCACTCAGAAATGTGCAGCATGCTGTGACAACTGCCTGTTATCTCCCATGCATCACAGATGCTCCCGCACCCTGCCAAAATCCTCCTTTCCTCCTGTTTTCCTATCTAGTTCTGACTGGAGTGTTTGATATCTTTGTTCCAATAATGGATAATTCGATTCAACCATACATTGCCTCAGACACCAGCGTATATTCAGACAGTTATCAGACAGATGCTGCCATGTCTAGATTGGAGGTGTTTCTTTCGCAAGTGCCTGAAGGCGATATAAGCAGATGCCCTGGCATCGGGACAACTATTTAACTCAAGATATCTCTGTTGAAATTATTTTTATAACCAAATAGAAATTAAGAGAATTGATATGAGTTTCATAGCTCATAGTTCATTGCTCCACTTTTTTACGTATAACATCTTTTCCCCCAGCCATTACTTGCTTTGTCTGTTATGGGTGTAAGCACCTCAGACAATGACCATTTCTTCTCTGTTTCAATATTCCGAGAATTCAGAGCCCTATTCTGAATGTAGTCACATTAGTATGGAATACATGTAATAAATACCTTTAAATTAATCTAACACATTATCTTGAAAATAGAATTCTAGAAACACACTGATATTTTTAGGCAGATACCTCCATGGTTATGAAACAGATGAAACCTGGTTTCCTATAGATCTGTTTTATTAGTTCGGCATCTGGAATACCCAAGCCTTTAATCTTAATTGTGACAGTCCAAATTGATTAATTCATCTACGTGGTCTGTTTGGTTATTAACAACTCTCCATAACTTAACCCAGTTATTCCACCACAAATAATTCTCAAAAATGAGTCTAGAATTTGCAGTACTAACCCAAAAATAAGTTTGACTTCTGAAAGGGAGAAGTAAGACAATGTAAGAATGTAAGATATTGCTTATGGATTGAAGGGAATGAGAAACAAGAATAAAGCCCTGTGTTTCTGTAATTGGAAGCTGAGATCAGAAGGCAGCCTTGTTCTAAATTTGAGGGAGTATTTGATCAGTCCCAAAACCACTGCGTGTGACGTCTTTTGTCTAGGCACTTATGGGCATTTTTGTGTTCAGACTTAAACACACCATCACTTCAAGATAAGTAAACAGAAAGAACAAACAAAGCCAAAACCACATTGGGGTAGGTATTAAAACAGAATTCCCTTTAATAATGCTCAGTTTTGCATAGTTCTTTCTTCAGAAGAGGAACATCTGCACAGTTCAATGGAGCTTGCTACAGTTGAGGTGTAACCTAGAGCTGGCTTCACCTTTGTTATTATAGTCAATCTTGATAATTCTTCACATGGTTAAGCTATGTGATCCTTATACAAGCTTAATTTATTTTCCCACAGAAGGTTTATATTTTCTTTAATTTGATATACCTATTCATACTATTTGTAAATGTAAATTTTTATAGATAATTTGTTTGTATCTTGTGGAGGACAGATTTTATTAGTCAATCTCAGGTTATCTTTATCCATCCATCAGGGTAGATTTGTCTACAGATGCAGATTCTTTTAAAACATCGTCTTCTACAGGTTTTCTTTTAACTGCGATTCAAAATAGTCTTAATGAGTATTTGGTGATGCATACAGTAGGCTTCCAACATTTCTTGGGCTCTTTTGACATTCAATTTACCTTGCAGTGTTAGAAGAGATAGACAGAAAGATACATACAGACATAAATAGATACATAAAAAAAGGACGAACCAGGGAACTATAGGCCAGTCAGTCTCATCTCTGTGCCTGGTAAGATTATGGAGCAGATCCTCCTGGAGGCACTGCTGAGGCAGAAGAATAACAAAGAGGTGATTGGGTACAATCAACATGGCTTCACCAGGGGCAAATCATGCCTGACAAACCTGGTGACTTTCTATGAGAAGGTCACAACATCAATAGACAAGGAGAGAGCAACTGACGTCATTTACCTGGACCTGAGCAAAGCCTTTGACAGTGTCCCGCATGACATCCTGGTCTCCAAGATGATAAAATATGGGTTTGGTGGACTGACAATTCAGTGGATAAAGAACTAGCTTGATGGCCACACCCAAAGAGCAGCTGTCAATGGGTCCATGTCCAAATGGAGGCCAGTGACAAGTGGAGTCCCTCAAGGATCAGTACTGGGACCGGTCTTGTTTAACATCTTCATCAGTGACATGGACAGTGGCATAGAGTGCACCCTCAG
>VWZL01005844.1:152872-211558 GCA_013396915.1 Stercorarius parasiticus
GTGCTGGAACGTGTCCAGAGAAGGGCCACGAGGATGATCAGAGGGCTGGAGCACCTCTCCTATGAGGACAGACTGAGAGAGTTGGGGTTGTTCTGTCTGGAGAAAAGAAGGCTCCGAGGAGACCTTATAGTGGCCTACCAGTATCTTAAAGGGGCCTACAAGAAAGCTGGGGGGGGACTTTTTAGGATGTCGGTAATGGTAGGACTAGAGGGAATGGATTAAAACTAGAGATGGGTCGGTTCAGACTGGACGTTAGGAAGAAGTTCTTCACCATGCGGGTGGTGAGACACTGGAACAGGTTGCCCAGAGAGGTGGTGGAAGCCCCATCCCTGGAAGTTTTTAAGGCCAGGCTGGCTGGGGCTCTGAGCAACCTGATCTAGTGGGAGGTGTCCCTGTCCATGGCAGGGGGCTTGGAACTAGATGATCTTTAAGGTCCCTTCCAACCCTGACAATTCTATGATTCTATGATAATAGTAACATTTAATATATATATATGTAAATACACATGTGAGCATTTGTAACGTATTTCTAACTACTCATAAGTAACATCTTCATATCTAAGTATGGTGGTATAAGTGGCAGCTACTAGAATTTTAAACTTGAGTTTATTTGATTCTCTTCAGCCTGCAATATGATGAAATGCGTGCTCAGGGTCATTAGGTAAATCATAAATTGAAAGGGACAGGAACTGATCAACGTAGAGGAAACCAGGGAGGCTGTATTTACTGCAAACTAGGCCTCTAAAGGCAGAACAAGCAGAGGACAAACAACTGCAGGAAAGCAAAGCCAGAGCAGGAACTAGAAATCAGGGATGAGCAAACATGTGTCAAGAGAGGAATGAGATGAATGATTGCAACTGCATCCGAAATGCAGACTGAGCAGTCAAGGATGGAATTGTCTCAAAAAGGCAATAGTAACACCACCAACCAGCTTCTGAAAGCAGGCTGTATCTGCCTGGGAGACTGATAGCCTCAAAAGGTTGGGTGCAGACAGATCATCCAGCTGAGGAGGCAGGAAGGAGACCACAACTTCCATGTTCTCATTTTTTTTCATTCTAAACTTCCCCCATATGTCTTAAACGCTTACCACAAAAGTCAAGGCTTCTCTCGTTTGGTGTGTTAGAAAGTGTAAGCACAGAGCAAATCTTTCTCAAGTCTGCAGCATTTATACAGCTTTTCTCTTTTCTGAAATGAAACCGAACTGGTGAGGATTGAACTGAATAAAACATTGAAATGAACTGAACAGAAATGGTGAGGATTTTAATTATCTTTGAGTTCTTATCTCACATGAGATTTGTTTGAAAGCAGGCAACAAGGTTTAAAAAGAAAGAAAAATTAATTAGAGAATGAAATGAAGAGAAACAGAAAGATTATGATTACAAATGCCTTTTTTTCCCTACAATCAAAAAGGCTGAAGTTAAGCATGAAGAAACTATCCTCTGTATCACAGCAATGGGAGTAACTATGTGAAAAGCAGCCAGATGAAGCATTCTTGCTTTAAAGTGTTAAATTGCACTGTGCCCTCTTGACCATGTGTAGTCCGTTAGAAGCTGAAAATAATTTTGATATGCAGCCTGAACACTGAACTCTAAGAGAAGTTATATTGCTTTGCAGCTTCACAGAACTTTTTTTCCCCAGTCAAAAAAGAATTTAGTAGAATGTGATCCAGTGTTTAAACAACTAAAAGTTGTGTTACTATTTGGTGGCAGTTAATTAATGAGGAAAAACTTTGGAACTGAACAAATATATAAAATAAGGATAATTCTAAAATATGTATATGTAGAAAAGAACAACTATCTTCTCTGTGTGTGTGTGTGCGTGCACACACATAAAATTTGTACATTGGTAGGAAAATACCTTCAAAACAATGAAATGAGTATTAATATTTACAAAATCCTTTATGACATTCTATATGTATAGTTTAGTGTTTATTTAAAGCATGTTGATGAGTTAATCTTAAAATATCTTCCAACATGGATTGACCAATTCATCAAACAGATGCAAACTAAACAAAAAGAAAAACATTTAAAACATATTTAAATTAATCAAAATATTCAGGTAGGCTCCAGTTTGTTTACCTTTGCTTATTTTTTTTACAAAAATACTGGCAGGATATTTGTTCGCTATATTGTAGTGGTCCTAGTTAGAAGACTGCTGCACATCGAGGAGTTAGTACTCCACATAACAACTTGACCTGAGTGCAGGCACATACTGTGCCATGTCATACTGCACATTTCATTTGGTCTTCAGGACTGTGCTGTACCCATTCCTTTACACAGGATATGCTTAGCTGGATAATCATAATAGAAGATCTTGGAGGCAGCACTCAGTTGCCATCAGCAGTGATACCACTGGCATGTCCTTCGTTTTCTCTTGAACTGTAGTAATGTGATTTCCTCCTATGCAACAATACATTTAAGAAATCCTAAAAAAACCCCCCACCCTTTAAAGACCACAATAGTGCTGAACCACACCACAGACAGTATGTGTAGAGCATGCTATGGCCTCACTGGGAGTGTATCTTGGCATTCCCAGCCTCAGAAAGGATGTAGGATTTTAAAACTAAAAGAAACAGTGAACCTTTTCACGTGCAACATGTACGAACTAAAGGTCCCTTATTTGAGAAGTCCTAGTAGCAAGAAATCTGGCATGAGTGCCAAACATTTCCCAAAACATAACTCTATCAGCCAGCTGACTTTTTCTTTCTCTTTTAACAAATTAATTTACCAAAAACAACTGTTCATTATTTTGTGGAGGTTCTGGCTTGTTACAATTCTAGTAAAAAAGACATTCAGATTCTGTATCTCAGTACAAGACATGGACCTATTGGAGCAGGTCCAGAGGAGGGCCACAAAAATGATCAGAGGGCTGGAGCACCTCTCCTGTGAGGACAGGCTGAAAGAGTCAGGGTTGTTCAGCCTAGAGGACAGAAAGCTCCAGGGAGACCTGATTGCAGCCTTTCAACACTTAAAGGGGGCCTGCAGGAAAGATGTGGACAAACTTTTTAGTAGTTTAGTTTAATAACAGGACAATGGGTAATGTTTTTAAACTAAAAGAGGATAGATATAGACTAGATATAAGGAATAATTTTTTTACAAAGAGGGTGGTGAAACAGTGGCAGAGGTTGCCCAGAGAGGTGGTAGATGCCTCATCCCTGGAAACTTTCAAGGTCAGGCTGGACGGGGCTCTGAGCAACCTGATCTAGTTAAACATGTCCCTGCTCATTGCAGGAGGGGTTGGACTAGATGACCTTTAAAGGTGTCTTCCAACCCAAACTATTTCATGATTCTAAGATTCTAGAAAAGGTCACTTATTGAAGTTAACATTATAAAAAAAGAGGATAGTATTGATAATATTACATCCCTTCAGATGCTTGGGCAGTATTGAAGCACTATCAGTAGGGGCACGGTGCACTTGTAGAAAGGTTACTTGACATTTTTGTCTTTTGAGCTCTTAAAAGATTTCTTAAAACAGGACAACTCTATTCGCCATTTCAACTGTCAAATAGAAAGGATGTTCACCCAAGAACTTGTTGCTGCACTGTCAGATAAAGGCAAGGACACACAGGTGGTGTAATCGCTGGTACCAAGCAGGACCTGCCTGTGGACTCCTCTGTTACAAGGAGATGGCCATGTTTGTTCTACAGCCAAGGGCCGTGAGCAACACAGCACAAGCCTGTGCATGCTCAGGTTACCAGTTATGTGGACCACTACCTCCTCCCTGAACAACTGGCATCCAGTCAGTATCACTACATCCATGCACCTTGAAAGAAACTAAAAAAGCTTCTCACCATTCAACAGTCTTATTCCACTTGCATGCTCATGAAGCGGTCCACTCAAAATGGAAACATTCCAAAGCATAACATTTAAAAAGCAATAAGAGAGAGAGTGGCAGGGTATGGGACAGTGAAGGAGATCTCACTATGGTCTTCCTTCTGTGTTTTTTATATTTCCCACATCCTCATTTGGGTCAAAGATTTTCCTGTAAAACCAGAAGTCTGGTGGAAGGAAAATACTGTTTTTGTATCAACTCTGCTGAAAATATGGTTTGTACTGACTTCAGATGAAGATGTTGTTCAGCAATCTTGACATTTTGTTTTTTAGAACCAGAACATGAATTTAGGAAAATAATTATTGGTATGCAAGCTTGAAAATTTCAACTGCTGGTTTGAAGCACCAAATTTGCATAAAATGTTTCTTTTCAAGCGCTTAATTCTTAAAACAATTCTAAGTAGCATGTAAACCATTACTGAAGCAAAATTACATTTCAAAGTGGTACACAGTGATCTAGCTGCTCAACTGTCACTGGCATTAATAAGAGTCGCACAGCGTTAAGTCCCTGTGCACCACTGAAAGTTTACTGCCATGTGTCTCCATTAATCACATCACAGAGGGAACATCCCACATCAGCTGTTTTTTATTAAAACTGCATAGCTCTGTTTATATATTTTATCTTTATCTATGGATCTCTGTACAGAGACCCTCCCTCAAGCAATTATTTGCTATGAAATTTCATAATTATTCATATTAGCTATGCCCTTTCTCTTTGTGGAAAGCCCAAGGTAAAATTGTAATGTCACTTGGGACAGTAGAGGTAACTGTAGCTATCTTATGATTTACTAGTTTTATAGTAACAGCCATCTGCAGTCACTTATTTGCTTTTGCAATTCGTGTAGTCAAGCAAAGTTTTTTTTTTCCTTTTTTTGGTGTATGATAACAATGTTTACGAAGAGGATGCTGAGCATCTCTGTTCTGTGGATAGTCAGGATACTCGAGATAGAAGTGTGTGTTGATTACAAAGTGAAGAGGAAGGTCTTCAGGTACGCCTTTGGCACATGGTATTTTCTAATTCTTTCACCTCACAGACAGACAGCAGGAAAACAATGGATCTAAGTCTATTAAAGGAAATGTGAAAGCTGGTGAGATACCATTATTACTTCAAGTACTTAAAAACACTTGAGACAGGTGGGCAACAGTAAACATCTTCCATGAAAAATTTCACAAGAAACAAACACCACCAAAACTACCTTTCTTTCCTTTTTTCTTAATTTTTTTCTCACTGTTTCTGATGAGAAGGCCCAACAACAACAAACTCTACAGTAAAGCAGTAGACAAACAGAAATACAACATTTTTTTAGGGAAATCCATGTTCAGCAGTTGAATATTTTTGCACCTCTAGTAACCATCAGTGATTTAGTGTCTTGCAATGCACGTATCTTCTTGGAAAGGTATTTTAAAATATTCAGTTCCTCGGTATTGGCTAAGCATATATGTTACTGTCGGTTTCTAGCACAATAAACTGTGTATTTGCCCTTAATCTCAAAGATAAAATCATGTCTTGATATACAGCAGTACAGATAAGCATATGTTTTATATAATTTCCTGGATTTTGACAATTACCCCCATATTTTCTTACTCTTATTTGACAACTGTAAACAACATTTTCAAAACAAGTTTTGCCAAAACTGGCATTTTGAATGATTGGTTGATGTAGACAGGGTTACTCCTTCAGACACTTAAAAATATATAGCGCTCTGCTTAGAAAAGGCTTCAAAATGCTTTCGAGATGGATATGGCTACTGAATGAAAAATGTTTCAACACCAGTTCAAACATTACTTATTGAATAAAACATATTGCTCTAAACTAAATAAATACAGTGTTTACAGCAATTCAGAAGAGGAAAGATTGAATGTTAGAAATAGCTGTATTGATTTGTTTTGGTGTTAGCTCAGATTCCAGTCAGTGATACCAACTACGGGTGTATGCCCTTGTGGATGGGGTACTTCAATCAATATTTTATTGGCTGTGAGCACTTTTTCAACAAAAAATTGCAGTATCAGCCTACATATCAAATTGCTTTATGTCATTTATTGGTATCTTCTGTTATTCATTGTCAAGACTTTGTCCAGGAAGGCCTTCAGTGTATAGCAACCATATGCATACTTTGCTGGATTTGAATATTTTTGGTCAAATTTAGCTCTATTTCATCAAAATGTTTATATTCTGCAGGCCTTTGAATCAATGTTTCCCCTACAGATCATTTGCACCTCCAGCTGACACCTACCAAATGATAATTTCCTTATTTGTCTAGTAGGGGTTTCCAGAAACATACGTAAATGAATTATTACCTACATGTATACGCACACGGGAAACAGATGGAGCAGAGACCTGAGACTATGGAAGAAACTCTCAAACTTAATCACAGTAGAAACTTTTTTTCTTATTTTTGTTTTTTTCATTCATATAACCCACATACCACATCAGTAAAAGTACTACTCTTTGAAATCAAATCCTCAGAAAATCTGCATCAGAGGAGAGGATATAAGCAATAAAATGTAATTGCTGGAGAAAGACCTCAGTGTAAATGGTAACATGTATTTTTCATATATGTACGACAGTCTTGTTAAATCTTGAGACTTTTTTTTTTACATAAATTAGAGATTACACATATATGAAAATACCTTTATTAAATTATAAGATAAACAAAAAGTAATTAGGCCATGCCTGCACTTCCTTTGTAATAGGTTTAAATGAGGCCTACTGCTTCAGTGGCAGCACTATTCATTCCTAAGTACACAGAATATTTCCCATTATGAAATATGTCTTAAACATTTTCACATTCTGAATACTGTAATAAAGAGGATGTTGTCAAGAAATGTTGTAAAGACAAATCTTAAGACAAATGTTAAATACACAGTAGAAGCAAAGAAATGGTGTAAATCCCATCTTTAGTCTGGAAAGTCCTAAAGAACTAAAAGTTTGAAAAGTGGATTGTATTTCTTTACAATCATTACCACTGAGTTTGTAAATGAAAATGTTTGGAGACACAAGCACACAGCATTCATTAGATTTCCATCCAGAAATATTTTACTTAATACAGCATTATATTTACAGAGTATTTCAATAATATTCACTCTCCCAATGTGAGTTGTTCTTATAATTCATCATACTTAGAAAAAACTGAAAGTCACATGGCAAATCTATGATGGATTCAGATATAGAGCAAAGACTCCTGGCTCTCAGACCTGCATTACAGGTACCTCTTAGGTAACCAGATACTGTTTGTAAAATGTGTTAGCGATAACTCGAAAAATATTGCTGATTATAAGGAATATATATGGATTATATATCAAACAATAGATTCACTTTCTTTGAACACGTTCTGGAAAGAAAATACTAATCCTGTTTCATAGTTCTCTAGCCACATTGTTAAAGTATTCAGTAAGAAAATTACAAGTCAGTTACTCCAACCTGTAGAAAGTAGAATGACATAAATAATGTATTTATCATCTCAAAGAAGAACTCACCAGCTGCCAAGATCACTTAAAGCTGAAAGACAGTATTAGGAAACTATGATCACCATAAAATATTAAAGGCATTTCTTAGGTGTCTAGTGTTGGATTCCTTACGGTAGCTGCATAGCTACTATCCAAATACGCAGAGAATAATAGGATAATGAGTTGACCTGCTTGGTTCCTTTAAAAATGTAGGTCAGGTGTTCACTGCCTGAAGAAATTACCTGGTGACTCAGATGGCATAGAGCATTAGCTCACCAGGACGCTGGTCATGTATCACTGTCATGTAGTGGAATAAGGGGAAAAAACATGATAAAAATGAGGAAAGGAATTACAAAGGAGGATAAAAAGAAGACCTAAATTTTAATTAAGTTTCAAAGTGTATTGATTGTATATATATATGTCAGGGAACTAAGTTTGATGGTGATCTCGTAACAAAAAAATCTTTCAGTGCGAAACTCCTATCAAAGTTGTTTTCAACATTAGCTTCTAAGCTAAACACTATTAAAAATATAACTGTCATGATGTGATACATTAAATTACAAGCACACGTTAACTACGCTAATACTGTAATAATAAAACAATAAGAATTATCTTAATATTACAAGATTTTTACAGCTTTTTTGTATAAAATTGTAACCAATTATAAAGATTATAGTTTAAATATCAGATGTATTTCAAGAAGACTTGAACAACACTTGAACAACTAATGGTATTACCAGTAATCTTGTTAGCAACTGTGGTTATTATATTTTTCCAGTCCTTATCTGGCAATTAACTATGTAGATATGAATCATGTGTCCCACATGATGCTCCATTCAAGTCATAGCAGGATAGACAATGTGGGGTCCTGAATATAATGAATGAAGGTGTTGCAACTAGTGTAGACTCAAAGGGTTTTAAGCTTTACCATATTGCTTTAAGATCTTATATACCTTTATTAGCTAAATTAAAGATTCTTCCTATGCCAAGTGACACTTTTAATTAAATAATCGTTGAACTTAAACAAGTCATCTTTGATAAGCTACACTTAATTTCCTTACAGCTCCCATCATTGAAAGGTTCTATTCTGTTTTTTCCTGAAAACCTTGGCTTTGAGTTTCAAGTAGTTTGATTGTTTTGCAATGATTTGTAAGCAAAATTAAAATTCATACTTATGAAAAAGAAATGCAGGAATGAAGACTATGGAGAAGAAATGCAGAACAATACAGGAAAAAAAGATATGTGAACTTACAGAGGCTTTAGAGAGTTTAGCCTTATTTGGGAGGGGAGAGGGACAGAAATTAAATTAATCTTGGAACATGGTCAGTCAGAATAGAAAAACAAATCTGAAAAAGATTTGTTTTTTTAAAGAAGTTACACCTGAGAAACAAAGACCTGTACAGAATGATAATTACAGATGAATTACATGCAAAAGCAGAAGAAAAGCCTCCTGAATACTCATCTGTATATTTAAAAACAAAACAACTTTATACGTTGCATTACAGTCAAACCCAAAGCATTCGATTTTGTTTTGTTTTAGAGAGACTATCTATGGCTGAAGATACTGATACTGTACCATGTCCACCACAAGCATCAATTGTTGTTCTAATCCTCCACAGTCTGAAAATGAATGCAGCCATGAAACTTGTTTCCTAAGTCAGTGCATGTTTATAAATCTCATTGGATGACCTGCATTGTGGGCAGCATTATATATTATACTTACTCAAGTAGCTGAGGTCTTCACAGTGGATGTTAGTTTCCAGCTCTGCCTGTTTCACATAGATGTTAGTTAGTATAAGAAATAGTGGCATATTTGGCTCATTTTTATAAAATTGTAAACCAGGAATATTAAAGCTATAATTTGGAACACCCAGTAGAAGTTTGAGAATGCCTGTGTGACATCAATCTGCCTTTCCTGCATATGTACATCATGCTACTTTTGTAGGATGCAGTATACCCTTGTACTGACAGATAAATTAGTCAGGTAGGACTAAGCAGGTATCTCTCACTGTTAACTGAAGAGAGAATGCAAGCACTGCTTTAAGCAGTGGAAACAGCAAGACCAGCTCAAGTGAATGAAAATTAGCTACAGTAATTGCGCTCTACTGTTTTCTTTAATTAATTTCATAAGAAATTGCTCCTAATTTTAATCTGCCTTAAACTATTTGGAATCGGGAATAACATCACAGAAATCTATTTTTAAAATGATATAAATTCAAAACAACTGATAGTAAAACATGTTCAAAGCATATAGTCTTCGCTTGAAGAAACTAAAGGAATAATTTTACCTTCTATCATCTTCATGTCAACGTATCAGGAAAAAGAAGCAGAGAATAAAGACACAATTTTTAGGAAGTACTGGATTCTATTTGTTCATTTCAGCCTCCACCTAGAAAGGAATCTTCTATATATAGTTCTGTAGTTTTCATTCTTTGTTCCCAACTAATTTTGTTCCAAGTCTTCAGGCTCTCATTTGAGCTAGCACTCATTTGAGTATCCTTTACGTTGTATAATTTATCCGATTTTTTTTACATCCAAAGCAAATAGGTTTATTTAGGCCACTCCCTTGATTTAGAGCAAGAAAGAAGTTTAAGCATCACACGAAGAAAACAGACTGGCTTTTATGTATTTAAGTTCTTCCCTTGAAGTAAAAACAGAAGGAAAAATATTTTGATTGTTTCTCACAGATTACATGCTTTTTGCTTCAACCAGGAATTCATTTCATGGACAATGAAATGCTACAATACAATTATTCAGTGCTTTCAGTAGTTATTAATGGTGTTGAACCAATTCCTTTTAGTTGGAGGAAGGGTGTTTCTTGCCCCCTTTCCTGCTTGTTAAGGTGATAGAACCTCTGATGGCTTAATTAGAAGAGAAATGTTAAGAGAAGTTAATAGGATGAAAGATTGCTAAGTTTCACAATTCTTCTTTCCATACTGTGGTTAAAGTAATTAAACCCTCTGGTTCTTTCCTGGCTTTTAGGTCAAGTGGAGGGTTCTTAGAGTATTTATTAATACAAGATTTTCTAGCTAATGATTTCAAACTTTCTTTAAAATACTGAGAAACAATATTGCTTTGTAAGAGACTCCACAGTTTAGAAACACAAAATCTGTATTATAAAGCAAAACAATTTACAACAGAAGAGGATCTGAACCATATTCAAGGCTATGACAATGTAGTAGTGCTAAACATGCTATATATAGCTGATTTACCCCTACTAACTGCGGTTCATACAATAGACCTTTTAGCAAACAGAAAAGTAAAAAACAATGAGGTTGACTGCTTAACAGGTAAGAACAAGTTACAGATGTTTAAGCAAGCTGTTGTATCCAATGCTTTCACAGCCCTCCTGTCATGGTTTAACCCCAGCCAGCAGACGCTCGCTCCCCCCACCCTCTTCCAAGAAAAAGGCAAAATTTGTGGGTTGAGATAAAGGCAGCTTAACAGAACAGTGAAGGAAAGAGGAAAACAACACTGATAGAGGAATAGACAAAACATGATTAATGTACTGCTGATTACCAACTGGACCCAAGAAATCCCCAACCTCCTTGGCTAGTTTGAGTCAGCTGACCCCCGGCTGTGGTCCCAGCTCCTTGTGAAACTTAACCCTATCCCTGCCAGAACCAGGACAACTCCACAAAAGGAGGAGCTGTAACCACAAATGCCATAAGGTTAATTTCAGGAAGAAAATAGAGTTTCAAATCAAAGTTATGAAGATAGGGTTATGGGATATACATTGTGTTGTATACCAGGCATTAAGGCTTGAAAAACAATATTTGGAAATATTATATGATCTGTCTACTGTTATCTTTGATCATCAGTGATTATATTTTTCATAACTATAGGGGATAAAGGAGATCTTGTATGACTGGAAAAAGGGAAACATAGTTTCTATTAAAAAGGAAGAAAGAAGATTGCAAAGAATTATAAAAGAGTCAGTGTAACCTCATTCTTTGCTTAGGCTATGGGAAAACATATTTAAAATTTATGTCTAAATGCCTAGAGGAGGTATAATCAGATCCTAGAATGGATTTTTTTTTGGTAAATGTATCTTGTCAAACAAAAGCTATTATCTGTTTGAAGAGAATAAAAAGTATCTGTATAACACGAATATTAAGTACCACTGGGTACTGTTCTCATGCTAGACCTGTTTCTGCTCATTGTTTACATTATAGACTTAGGTAGCATAGTGGATAATAAGTTTACAGTACTTGTAAAGGATATTAAATTGCAAGGTAAAATTGTCAGAATTCAAAGAATCTGGAAGAAAATGTCAGAATCATAAAAAATTATCCTGACAGTTTTAAATCAAGAAAACAAAATTTGGTGAGAATTGTCCATTTGACAGCACAAAGAATGATAGAAGTTTAGGGGAAGAAAAAACACCACCAAACCCCAAACCAAAAGACAAACACCAACAAAAACTGAGAGAAATACTACAAGGAATTGGGCAGTTATATAAAAATTAAAATTGACATGATATCTAGCAACTTTCTTCCACTAACATTGCATACTTGCCCTATTTTTATACTCTTGTTTTCTTTTCCTACACAATCCCATTTGGTTAACATAAAAAGTGAGCCAGGTGGTACTTAAGCCTAACTCAGTATGGCCATTCTTATACAGAAGAGGTAGTTATCTGGACATAATGATGAAATTGGACTCATTTCTAGGGCCAGTTCTGTTCAATATATTTATCAATGATCTGAATGCAGGAGATCAATGCACCATTAGTAAACTTGCTGATGATACTGAATTGGGAGGTGCTGTTCACTCTCTCGAGGGACAAGAAGCCTTGCAGAGTGATTTAGATAGATTGGAGCATTGTGAATGGAATGAAATTTAACAAGTTGAAATTCTGAATTCCACACCTAGGATGGAGTAAATTGGGAGAGGAGTGTCTGGAGGGCAGCCCTGCAGAAAGGGATCTGGGGATGCTGGTCGACAGCAGGATCAATATGGGTCAGCAGTGTGCCCTGGCAGCCAAGAGGGCAAACCACACCCTGGGGTGCATCAGACACAGCATAACCAGCTGGTCCAAAGAGGTGATTATCTGTCTGTGTTCAGCAGCCTTACCATGAACACTGTGTGCTTTCCTGGGCCCCACAATTTAAGAAAGGTGTTAAACTACTCGAATGCATCCAGAGGAGGGCAAGAAAGCTGGTGAAAGGACTGGAAGGCATGTCCCGTGAGGAGTAGCTAAGAACTTTGGGCTTGTCTAGCTTGGAGAAAAGGAGGCTGAAAGGTGAACTCATTGCTCTCTACAGCTTCCTGAGGCGGGTAAGTGGAGAGGCAGGTGTTAATCTCTTCTGTCTGGTATCCAGTGGTAGGATGTGTGGGAATGGTTCAAAACTGCACCAGGAGAAGTTTATTCTGGACATTTGGAAGCATTTCTTTACCGAGGGAGTGGTCAAACACTGGAACAGGCTTGCTAGGGAGGTGGTTGTTGCTCCATGCCTGTTAGTGTTTAAGAGGCCTTTGGGCAAGGCGCTTTATAACATGCTTTAACTTCTGAGAGACTTATGCCTTATGGTTTTGTATAGGACTTTGCAGTTCGACACACCACTAATCATGCTAATTCACTCATATAGCTCCTGGATCAGACAATCCGATCAAATTTGCAGCAAATCAGCTTGATGAACAGGCAGAGACATACATGCACTTCTAGTTCATGTGAACCGGCCTTTTAATAGGCTTGCACAGCTCTTAGTGTAAGTTCTCATTCAGTATGGCATTAGTGCTTTCACTCACATATATTAGTAGGTGTTCACAAATATACATATATTAAATGAAAATATATTTACATATTAAATTTACATATAACTGTTATCCACTAATTTACTATTAGTAAAAATATACAGAAGGGGAAAGGATGAATGGGTGAATATTTGTGTTATCTAAAGCAAGTCATATCTTTGTCAATGTCTGTCAAATAGACTGGACAAATAGAAGAGCCTGTATACAGCAAAGTAGTTGACAGTGAAGACCTGCTGTCAATACTCTATACATTTAAGGGTATTTTTTTCACTTTAGACAAGGAACAATCTGGTGCATGCACTGAACACCCATTTGCAGCTGAAGTACTTCTGAATTGCACCTTCCAGTTTACTGAAAGGAATTCAGTTCATGCCCTCTGGGACTGCTCCACAATCTGGACCAAAGCACAGTAACTAAAGACAAATGGGAGATTCATTTAAAGGACATAGTCTTGATGCCAGCTAAAATTGTGTTTTATAGTCATTTTAATCTGCATTCCTTGTCTATATTCATTGTAAAGGAATCCTGGTCACAATTTGCATAATAAGCCTCACCATATGTGTATAATGCAGCCAGATTGCTAGCTTTGCAGTGCTTCCATTGCCAATTACTCTTCTTTCTTCATTCTTTTTTAATAAGGTTTTGGATTTTATAGCTGTCTTTTGTTGGCTGAGTTTTAGTTGTGTTTTTGCCATTACCTGCATGACAGAAAGCTAAAAGGTCTTCTATCTATACTATGATAAAAAGTGACCACAGCTAAACAGTGAAATGAATCCGTGATTGACTTGTGTATTATTAGTGTATATGAATTACTCCAGTAACGAGTTTATTAAACAAATGTCTATACCTGTTAAAAATTGCATTTATATGCATAATTTTTTACCAAAATAAGTCAATATGGAGTTCTTTTTCACCTTGCAACATGCAGATGAGATTTAGTCGTTTCTAGGTGAAGGCTCAGTATGCTATCAGCAACGGTACATATTGAGGAAATTTAAAAGTGAGTAGTACAGACATGTTGTATTAAAAGAAGGAACAAGTTTGCTTGTTTAGTCATGCAAACATGCTACTGATAGCATGTTTGAGAGCTCAGAGTTACAAACATAAAAATCTCAAAGAAACAAAGTGCGAAAGCAGCAAATATGAGGAAGAAGTAATTTCAGTTACTTATTAAGAGTGGGAATGAGCTCTAAAAGGCCAGGTATATCCCACGGCTGTGTATGACCCACAGGAAGGAGAAGTATTTACCTAAGTGTTTTTTTAATTGTTCTTTTTCTAAATATTTGAATTAGTGGTCAGAAGTTTGTGGTAACTGGGAATAAATTAAATTAAATAAAAATTCTCCAACTCAAAGCTGTTTTGCCCACAGCAGTAAGAAATTAGAATAAGGTAGCATCCCATGCACAAAGTGATCTATAATACGTTGCCAGAAAACATTTCTCATGAAATGTGTAGAAGAAACATTTCTCAAAGGAATCTTGAAATTAAAAGTTTTGTTTGTAAGTTAAATACAGTATCTTCAAGATTTTTATTTGTCCTTCATTCATTTTAATTATGAAATTAAAAGTCTTATCTGTTTTAAAGCTAGTCTTCTCTTAGAGTAATCTACATATTAACAGTGATTTATAATAAATATGCAAGATATTAGGAAAAATCTTAGAATATAATATTTTTGCATTATGAGACTATAAACGTCTATTGATAGAAACTGCACCTTTGGGTATATTTGTACATTAACCAGCATGTTGGCCCCAAAGCTGATTTCATTCTGTCTGGATTAGAATAGAGATTTGTTCAGCTTCCCTGGTCTTTTCCCTCTCTAGGAAGACTGGAAGTGTGTTTCAAGAAACTGGAAGGTGTGTTTAGTGCATAGTAGGTGTTCTTCAGCACAATGGCCTCATTGGTAGTTCAGCAGCACACGTGGTACTCACAGTCATATATATTAAGACCTTGTGGCCTCATCTGTATTGGGTGCAGGTGCTGGGCACCAGCAGTGGTGGGACTGCAGAGTGGCCTCTGTGAGATGAGGCCAGAGGCCGCCCTGTGCTGGACACAGACAGTTCCAGCGAGCTCCATCAGACCCACCGCAGGGCATAGCTGACAAGGCAGTGCCTCTAGGAAAACACATTTGAGAAAGAGTAAAACATTGCATGACTGGGAGGAATAAGGAAAAAAAACAATGTGTAAGAAACAACCTGCAAACACCAATACCAGAGAAGAAGTAGGGGGAGAGGGTGCTCCAAGTGCTGGGGAGACAATGGTGGAGCAGGCAGTATTTCTTACTACCCAAATCTATTTCATTTGGCAATAAATTAAATTAATTTTTCCCAAGTTGGATCTGTTTTGCCCATGATGGTAACTGGTAAAGTGATTTCCCTGTCTTCACCTTGACCGACAAGTGTTTTTCATATAATTTTGTCCACCTGCTCTGCTGAGAAGGGAGGATGATAATCACTGAATGGGCAACTCACAGCTGACCAAGGTCAACCCACCACATCATTAAAAGCAGAGAATACAGAAGGGCCCAAATAATAGCCAATAAGACTTCTGAAGAAGCTTTAAGCTGGAGCATCACGAACATCTGCAATAAATCATGAGTTATTGATTCTTTGGGGGTATAAGAGGATTCTTACTAATTTACTGTGTATTAAAACTACTGTAAGTGAAAACTTGAAGGATATTTCAGAATTCCTATGATGTCATAAGCATTTACTTTTTGTATTGCAATTTATGGTATTTCAAAACTATTAATTATTTGAACTGAGCCATGCTAACTGACAACCATCTTCCTCTCTGATACAAATGCAAATTTCACTGGCTTATATCTTTTACTTCTGATAGAGCTACAATCAAATCAGATTTTACATTTCTGTCTTGCTCCTCTGCCTCTGAGTTCTGTGCTTGGAAAAATCAAGATATATTCTTCAACATTGGAAATGTACTTTACTTCAGAAAGATTGGAGCTCAAGACACACATGATTTGGAGGTGTGCAAAACTATTGAGGTACTTCAGAAATTTTTATAAGTATTTGAGTTTGAAAGTCAGCATAATTCTGGGGTCATGCAGTACAAAGGGATTTAAAATTACTGGAGCACTTTTCCTAATTTGGGAGACTGGGAGAATTTGCGTGCTTATATTAATACATAATGAACTATGAATGGTAGTTTAAATGTTTGATCACCCAAGACTGGGTGCATAGTAGATCTTGTCAGGAGTCTAAAGAAACTAACCGCACTAATGAGAGTATTGTAATGGACTATTAACCTGCTTTCTCTTCTGACTCTTGCTACTATGATATATATGGCCAGGTCTTTCATATCACTTTGCTTTTCATTCTTCTGACCCTTTAATGACATAGAAGTGCTAAAGTTTTTAGCAGCTGGATTCTTACTATTCTTTTTTTTTTCTTACCGTCTTGCTTTCCCTTTTTCACAGTTATCAGAAACTCTTTTTGCATAAGCACTAATAACTTGTTATTTTGAAACTATCTATCTGCTGTACATGGCAAAGAGTGAAAAAAAACAGGAGGATAAGAAGTCAAAGTTTCGTGGTCTCCTGATGTTGCCAGTGTTCCTGGCAAAGAATAGCAGAAATCCATTCTCTTTCAGTTCACCTGGCTTTCTCTTTCTACCTCCACCAGAAGTCAAAACACAAAATTGCTGTTGTACAGATAGACACACACAGTCTACTTGAAATATTTCATAGATTATGTGAAGAAGATGGGCAAAATATAGGATTGTAGAATATTTTTTTACTAATTGTCTCTTGTGGTGTTTTCTTATTTTTTTTTTCTGGTTTGTTCTCTTTTTTATTTGTTTGGTCTATTTTTTTCTAAAATCTGGATCCTATTTGTAGTTGCTTCTGGAAATTCATAGGGATTTATGCAGCCAATAGATTCTGCTAACTGTTTCCTGAAAAGATATCCTGATTAAAAAGGGATGTCAGCAGCAGTCTGTAACAGACAGCTGAACGAGGAATATCATCTTCTTGCTCATCTGCTTTGGGGAGCACCTGTTTAGCTGATACTCAGGAGAGCAGCTAACACAGACATCAGCTGTCACCAGGGCAGGGGATGTGAAGGTGGCCTAGAAATTTTGTTGGACAGTTTGGGACTCGGTGACTGAGGTGGTGATGTGCTGTGGTCATTTCTTTATCTTTTACCAGCTGGAGAAAGTACTTGTGGCAAACCGGAGTCTTTGACACAGGTGGAGCTGCAGAGGGTGCCTGCTGCCCCTCCTGCTCTGGGATGACAGCAGGAGGTACAAGAAGAAGTGAGCAGACCACATAGCATCAGGATGCTGAACAGGAGCCTGACAGTGTTTTTACAGACACTTTGCAGAGGCAAAAGCTTTGAGTCACACGACGCAAGGAAGGAGGAACAGTTAAAGGCTATGCTTAATGGCAGACCAAGACTCCAAAGGTGGGGGAAACTGGAGCTTGTGGCAACAAGAAAAAAACTTCACCACCACCCTCAGCATCAGTGCAATGGCATAATCAACAAGGAAGGGGAACAAGTCCAATTAAGGTATGCTTCCAAGCCAGCTTGGACGGACTGACCATGAGCACTGAAAGGAAGCAGTGGGTGACAATGGTTGGAGATTGGCTTCTGCAACGGTTAGAGGCACCAATGGTTCATCTAGGCAGACTTTCCTGGGAGCTTTGTTGCTTGCAGAGGGGCAAACTCAGGATGTTGCTGCTGAAAACTCATCTGGCCTTTGGAGCCAACCCTTGCAGTTCATCCACATGAATAGTAACACTTTCAAGGGAGACCTAGAAGAAGTCAAAAATGACTACACAGTCCTGGGGGCAAAGGTGATGGGTAGGAAAGTCCAGGAGGTCTTGATCTTACAGGTTAACAGACAAGGCTTGTTTAGAAGAGGATGCATCCTAAAAATTACCAACTGGCTGTTACTGGTGCTACAGGCAGGACTTTGGGTATTTTTACCATGCTCTCATCTTTGAGGAAAAAGAACTAACAATATACAGGGCTCAGTTAACAAAGAATGGCAAGAGCACCTTTCACAGAAATTTTCTAACCTTGTGAGGAAAGTTTTAAACATGGTATGTCAGTGGATAGTGATAACAGCTTGCAGATAAGTCAGGGAACAGGTGGTAAGTCCTTGGGGCAGTGTGATGGGAGTAAAACTCATAAAACATGAATGTGATCATAAAACCTAAAACAAAAGGCTTGCACACAATGCCAGCAGCTTAGAAAAAAAACAGAATACAGAGTTTCATACGCAGATGGAAAGATACAGGCCTTTTCAGAAAGACAGGAGTAGAAGAAGAGGGTAATTTTAATGTACAATTGTAATTTCCTTTTGCAGCAAGAGCAGCACAGATGTTTGGATCTCCTTTGTGGAGTGGATGATAGACTGATAGTCTTGTGGGTCAAGATCAGAGGAGTACTGGCTCTGTTACAGGCCGTCCAACCAAAAGATAACCAAACCAGAGGTCTGCGTCACCTGTAGATTGCAAGTACACTAGGAAGCATATAATCCATATCAGTTTGCTTTGAACTCAGTATAGTACAGAGGGTTCATATTTTCAATTAACATGCATTATAAGAGTGATTTAAATTCTTAAGATTGCCTTTGTTTCAGGCAAATGCTTTTTCTCATTCTCCATTTTGAAAAAAACCAGGCTAACATCAGAAATAGAGGTTTATGGAAGTGAGGTTATATAGAAAATTATTGCAAACAAGTAAAAGCTATAATGTACATTTTCTACATTAATATTTTTATGGACCACATTGAACCTCCTATTTGGTCATTGCTAGACTGAGAGGTGTTTCCGTAAAGTTATATCCTATCAGACGTCTTGTGGACTGACTTGCCCTCAAGTTTCAGGGCTCATACTAATCTCCATGTTAACATGAAGTCCTCCCATTATCTGTTGCAATCATCATATCAGAGTATGTACCCTGAAAGTAAAAAGATTTGAACATTTTGAGTTATCATTTAAAATTTTTATAAAAGCTTTAGTGTGTTATGTGCCATAGTTACACAACACCGGATACCCTACTTTGTGAGCCATTAAATAAATATTCAGCAGTAACACTTGCTAAGAAAATTTTACCAAGGAGATTCATTGAGTTATGAGTAATGGAATGTTGAAGAGAATGAAGGAAAATAAGTATTTACGGTGTATTAGCATTCACAGGAAAATAACAGACTTTTCTGTCAATACATTTTTGCTGAAGTGGGATTAGTTTGATTATTTTTTTCATTCCATTGTTCTCTTCAAGCTATTGTTTTTAATAGTAGTACAAATTTAATCTCAAAAAGAACCAAGGACGTTGAAACTCCATTTTTCCAAAGTTCAAGGTTGTGTGTGCAAGGAGATACAGCAGTAAAAGACTCCTATAGTTATTTAGGGAAAGCCAAATAATCATGTAGGGCATGTAAGGATGTGAGAGATAGGTGAATTAATTCACAGACACAAATGTTCAAAAAAATTGGATTCTGTAATTTATCCATCTTAGAAAGATGCATACTTTGCCTATATAAGCATGTGTGAATTAACCCACTCGTTTCAATGCTAAATAATAAGGCTATAACATTTATCGTAAGCTACAAGCCAGATTCTTTGGTTCTTAGCACAACAGTGACATTATGCTTTGATTTACCAATTTTAATGTACAAAATATAAAATAAAATAAAATGTGCTTCTATGGCTTTTTTTAATCATATTTGATTTTTAAAAATGTGAAGAAACAAACTATTCCAGAGTATCATGGCTGAATTATTATTACAGGAAGTGACAGAAAATCAGAACTACCAGCCACTGAGAATTCTGTTTCATATCAGTGAAAAATAATTTTCTTGAGATACATACTGGACAATAAATTATGGTTAGAGCCACTGAAACTTTTTGCTTGTATTTTTACATTAGCATAACATCAAATTGTTAATTATCTTCTGAGAACTGCAATCTGAGATTTCATTACTGCTTTGAAAGTTGCACCTTTATTTCTCTCATTTCAGAGAAAGAGAGAAATACCTTCTCTCCAATAGGTTCTAGAGTAATACTTGCCATTTTTCCCTTCTTCACCCTGTTGGTAACAGAATGTAGCTAAGATTTTCTGTTACTCAGCTCTCTATCCTCCATCATTTCAGTTTTACCATCAGTTTAAAAGGGAACCTTTCCTTCCAACACTATTTCTTGCGAGTCTGACTGCCAGACTGAGGTTTGTCTTTCCCACTATTTCTGTCTCTCTAGGTATATGTTTTCATATACATATAAACCATATATATATATGTGGTATTTTTTTAACAGAACTCCATTTTCATGTAACATTTATTTCATATTTATGGCAAGAAGATTCCCCAAATTGAAAAGTTGTGCCTCCAACTTCAGTGAGACAACAGACTTTCATTCCCTTTAGTCCTTCTGTCCCTGCTCCTACACCCAATATTATCATCCTCTTTTGAAGGCAGAGATAAAGCTCACTTAGATTTGAGATTGTATATAGACTAACATAAATTTCATTCTATTCTACTTTCTTGTTTTATTTTGTTTTGCTTACTCTTCCTTTATCTACGTAACAAAGGAACCTCTTTGGTTGAGTTTCTTTGACAGGTCTGGCTATGTATGGCTTCTAATAACTTTCACCCAGGTCTCTATCTTGAACTCTAAAATAGCTTCCTTTATGATCTATGTTATTTCCATTGCTTATAGCCGGTCTACTTAATAATTTCTGAGATTCAAACTATTATTCCAACTGTTATTGAAACTAACTATGAAAACATCAGGGTTTTTTGTCTCATAGTTTTTAGGAGGAAATACAAATTCCATATAATTTGTGAGTTTGTGATTTAAAGAAAACTAAGTTTCATCATTGTTCAGCTCCTTCAGTATTTCATTTTAATTCACATAATCTTTTCTGAAAGCAAGATTTTTGTATGTTTTATTTAGTTGAAATTAAATAAACTTGCTATCATTTCCATTTTTGCTATGGTCTTACCAATCATTAAAATGAAAATAAACTGAAATTACATCTCCTCTTAATAGTTCTGTGACTATCTGATTTAATCTCTTAATTATCATATACAGAAAAAAATATTAAACCTGCCATTATCAATAGTATTTGTCTCTAGAATGCATCATAAAATTTAAAATCTCTTTAATGACTTTTTTATTTTTCATTCCTCTAGGTAAACAGCTATCCATTCCTAAATCCAGTCATTTGGGAATATAGCATATTTCCATCCCTACTTGCATAAGACATCTTTTAACATCTTACTTTACCTTAATGGTTGGACCAAGCAAGTTCTATTTCATTTATATTACCTTAGTTATTTTGGATCTGTAACATGTAACTATTCCTCTCGCACTTGAAACCTCCCCCATACAACACGTTAGCTTATGTTTCTACCATTCCCAAGCAGCACTACCCTTCAAGGTTTGTTTCCTGTGATTGATATTCTATTTTATTTCTGTTTTTCTAATTATATCTAGATTACCATTCTGCACTATTTGCTCTACCTTCTTGATTTTGTTTTTCAGGTTTCTGGCATCACAGTTGTTTCCCTATGACCTCATTTAATTTCTTGGGCCATAATTCTTTCACTAGCAGTATCTGCATCCAATTCTGGAGCCCCTACTACACGAAAGATATGGACGTGCTGGAACGTGTCCAGAGAAGGGCCACGAGGATGATCAGAGGGCTGGAGCACCTCTCCTATGAGGACAGACTGAGAGAGTTGGGGTTGTTCTGTCTGGAGAAAAGAAGGCTCCGAGGAGACCTTATAGTGGCCTACCAGTATCTTAAAGGGGCCTACAAGAAAGCTGGGGGGGGACTTTTTAGGATGTCGGTAATGGTAGGACTAGAGGGAATGGATTAAAACTAGAGATGGGTCGGTTCAGACTGGACGTTAGGAAGAAGTTCTTCACCATGCGGGTGGTGAGACACTGGAACAGGTTGCCCAGAGAGGTGGTGGAAGCCCCATCCCTGGAAGTTTTTAAGGCCAGGCTGGCTGGGGCTCTGAGCAACCTGATCTAGTGGGAGGTGTCCCTGTCCATGGCAGGGGGCTTGGAACTAGATGATCTTTAAGGTCCCTTCCAACCCTGACAATTCTATGATTCTATGATCTTTTATCCAATGATCTTATTGCTATTAAAAGATGTTTAATTAAATTTGGTCAAACCATTTTTGTTCAAATGATCCGATTCAAAAAGCTTCAGATCACAATTTAAAATATTTTAATTTTAAAAGGTTTTATACTATTAAATTAAACAAAATTGGAATTTATTCTTGAAAATAAAAGAAAATTAGCAATTAATGCTGACCAGTAGCTTTATTTTTAATAGTAAACAGCACTCTTCCTCTTTATTCTCTGTGATTAAATGGTAATTTTTTTTTTAACTCCCCAAATCACTAAAATAAACAATTAAACAAAACAAACAAACAAAACCCCAAACCCAACCCAAAACAGTATAAATAGCTGCTTTGATCATAAAACTATACTTGAAACAAACAAACTGATTTTGAATATCCTATTAGAATACCAAATGAAATGTAATCGAAATATGATTCTTTCTGCATTGATTTTAGCTTGTATGTACTGAGCTTTGCTGTCAGAAAACCATTTTACAAGGGAACTGGCTATGGGTGAGCAATACTCTCTGGGTGGGAAAAGGAGTCACTGCCCTTACTCTCACACAGTCTCAAAAGTTCTAGGTAGCAGCAAACTCTCAGTGATGAACAGAGCAGAGAAGGAAGTTTAAGAGCTTCCCTAGCTCCCCCTCTCCCCTTCTCCAGCAGTAAATGAAAATTTTATGCCTCCCTTAAGAATTGCACCATTTACCATAGAGGAAATAATAAACTCTGACATAGAGTAGAGAAAACAATCTTATCAGAAGCAGCAACTATTCCTGAATTTAAAGGACTGCAGCATGCAGTACTGATTTGTGGCCTTTATTCAGAAGTGTGTACGAGGGTTCTGACTAGTGCTGAATTGTAACCATATGCAGATATTTTGGATTTAAACTGTTTCTTCAGAATACCTTAATATTTCCGTGAGGGTATATAATATGCGAGTAGTAAAACAGACAGACAAGAAAACAAACTTTTTGAGGAAGGAAAGTGACTTATGAGACAGTGACCTGAAGAAAAGAAATTCAAACTGCAAACAATCTGTCTTGGTTTATATAGTACAGTCTAATTGGACTGTACAGACATACCTGCTTCATTAATGAAGTCACTAAAAATATTTCTGATACCATTCATACATTGCTGTTGCTAGAGAAAATGCTGAAAACTTAAGAGCAATGCATGTTATCCAAGGATTCAAATGTGTTTCATTCACTGTGGAAGAGACAGATGGGAAGTGAGGAGAGGAGGCTGAGCATAGTATGAAATAGTCTGAAAAGAAAGTAATAGATATAATAATAAATAGTTTTGTGGTGACATATGCCCACAGTAAGATTATATACGAACAATATTTTCATAGAATACATCCTCATATTTTGATTCCCCCCAAGCTTTCTTGGTTTCTGCCTATAGGGAAAATATTAATCTGCAATCTACCATGGCCTCTGGTGAGTAACTTTAATTCTGAATGCCTGAAGTAAAATATATTATTTAATTAAAAAACCAATTAAGAATAAGACAGAGGAAAAATGCACTGAGGTTAAAATAAATAAATGAAGAAAAAGCCTCATAATCTATCCCAAAAGAGAATAAATAAAATGGTAAAGCCCAGCTATAAAGTAAGGTTTGTATTAAACATATCAAGAGCAACCTACAGAAACTAAATTTGTCAGTAGAAAAAAAAGTCACAAAAGTGCAACATTAAAAATTTATCTTAATATATTTTCATATGGAGGTTTAAACAAATAACCTGGAATTCTGAAAATTAGTGAAATCCAGGTAAAAATGCATTAAATGTTATATGTTTCTTCTAAAAGTATTATGGTTGTATATCAAAATAAAAGGTCTCCAAACAGCAAGTTCCTTTTGGAAAACCTTGATGACCATTTTATGCTTTCTTATTTTAAATTAAAATGGAGTCAGGAACGTAAAGCAGTCATATATTGGTTACCATGTTGGGAAAATCAAATGAACATTGTTTTGGATATAATTACCATTTAGTGAACTGTTCATGCACACAATGAAAAAAATTTATAGAGTCTCAGACAAATTATTTGACTTGTCTTAACTGATCTTAACACAGAACTAGGAAATCCTATTTGTTATTACTATAAGTCATAATAAATTATTCTGTTGTGACTGTATGTTCTGTGTGGAGGTGTGTATATATATATGAGAAATATGACCTTAGAAAGTTCATTTCAATATTGGATCTCCATTTTCTGCAACAGCTAAGGCTCACAGCCTGCTTTATGGTCATCGATATAACCATAACTGTCAAACTGAAGCTTCTTCTCTGTTACTGCTGCTTTCAAACATGTAATTTCTGTAACAAAAGTAATAGTGCATACTTAGATAAGGTCAGGAAGTGCCTGGTACATGTACATTGACATTCTTCGCAGGGAAACATCCTTCCCTTTCCCTTTTCCCACGTTCCCACCAGGTGTAATGGATCCCAACCTTCTGTGCCAGACTGGCAGAGCACCCCTCTTGCCCACATCTCCCAGACATGCTGCTGCCAGTGACTGCTACTGAGAGCTTTATTTCCACAAATTTACAACTTCACGCTTAGTGGTGTTGGCTGAATTCCTCTTCAGCTCATCTGCTTGAAACTGAAGTACCAAATAAATGGAAAGATCTAGGTTTAGGGAAGGACAGGTTTATATACAAAAACCTTCATGCAATTGATGTAAGGCTGCTATCCATTTATCCAGTCTCATGAAATCAAAAACATCTAAATTGTGAGGAATTTCTTTATTCTCAGCTCTTCTGATTTCTATAGTGATCGTAGTCTTGACAATGTCTTTTATGAGTTGCTTTTTACACTCTAACAATACAGTTAGTTTAGCTAATTGTAAAATGTAGAGGCCTTTTTTTTCTTAAATTCAGTTTCTCTATGACTTCCCCCAAAATATCAAGTTCAATTTATTCAATTGACTCATCATATGTCGTACCAGAAAAGACAAAGAGTTTTATATGCATGTGGTACCTTGCACAGTACAGTAATATTCAGAGTTGATCTTATTTAACAAAATCAGGATAGTACCTATTTATTCAGACCAAACAATTTAGCACACGACCTATTTAAAGTATTAATGAAGAATGATTTCATTAAGTCAACAGATTTTCTGCAAGTGTCCTTATTTGTAATGGATAAATTTAGATCACTTCTTCCTCTCTACTTCATGGGTGATGACTGGCTTACCAACTTCATGTCTTGTAGTACATATGATATCAGTTCATTCTTCTAATGATCTGAGCAGCCTTTTACAATCCTTCTTCTGTTCTTGCATATCACCTTGTTGCTCAAAGCAGTGAAACACTTGTTTTGTTCCTGTTGAGTGTCTAAAGTGTTTTACATGACATTTACATTTAATGAAATGTTGTATTACTTGAATTACAAGCAAAGAGCATTAGGAAATACAAATGCAAATCTTAACTCCCAGCAACAACAGACGACAGTTACCGAAGCAGTTAGTACACCCAAAAAAGCATTTCTGCCCAAGCCTTCAACTGAAGTAGAATTGAGGTAACAAAGTTGAAGAGAAGTATAAAAAAACCATCTTGCTTCACTGATTTTGGTACTTGAGAACCAAAAGAAAACATGATGATTAAAGGTGTCTATCATGTATATTTAGAATCCCTACCACCCTGTCTCAGCATCTAAGTTACACCTAAACCCTTCTGTTAATTCTCTCTCTGGAGACAGGACTCCTGCATTCTTAGGTTGTTTTTCTACATTAAAGTAGCTTTTCCAAAACATATTTTTGATGACTTTTTAAATTGAAATTTCCCACCTCTAGGCAAGTCCATTATAAATAAAATCCATTTTATGCACAGTCTTTTTCTGTTTCTACCTGATTTTTAGTGGAAAGAAAACCAAGGTTATGCCAGTACTCAAACACATAACAATGTCCATGTCTACATTATCTTTCATACGTTCTGACCATTTTTTAGTTTTGCCAAATCCAGACCTGCCTTAATCCAAAGCCTGGTGACTGTAGTGGCATATCACTGTTTTCAAATTAAAAGTCTAAGAAGCTCAAATGGGTTATAAACTCAAGCACAGCACAGTTAATATGGACATATGTCTTTTGGATGAGGAAACATTTGACTTAGAGCCCAGCAGAGGTCTGTTTATAAAATGTTATGCAAATGTGTCTTCAAATATTAAAACCTGTGGGAGGGGGTTCATACTCTTAACCTTTGAATCATCAGTATTTCTTACACAAAACTCTATAAAAACACACCAAAAAATATGTTATTAAATAGAAGCAACATATAAAATCTATTTTTTTTCTTGTTTTAAATGCTAAATTCTGACCTCCCTTACCCTTGGATATGACATCTAAATTATAATTTTTTCCAAAAAAATTGAAAAACTGTATGTTTAGCCACCAGTAGAGGCATCCTTATTGAACTATAATTTAGTTGCTCTTTTTCTGGTTTTGTTATTTGAATTCTGTTCATCTGAGTCTCAATTATTTTGTTTTTAATTACTGTTCTTCATAAAGCGCTGCTTGATACCAGTCATTATGGATGGCTAACCAAGGATGACAAAAGAAGCTAGAGAAACACCATCTAGAATGGATAAACAACAACTAGGACATTCTTCACTACAAAAATTAAAGCACAAAGGCAATTGGCATGCCACATGCTATGGAGATCTATGTAGTGCAAGATAGATCAATGTTATTTTCCTTTTTACCTGCAATTGTTTGATAATCATTTAGCAGGTTTTTTGTTTTCAGTTTTTCTTCCAGATTAAAAAAAAATAAAACATTGAAGGGTGGGAAAAAAAGTATCAGCTCTACAGATCATAGATACGGGTTTTGAGAAATAACCAGAAATACCAGATACTTTTTAAAAAAAAAAAAAAAAAAATATTATCTTTGGATAATCCATAATAGAAATGTACAAGCCTGTTGCAGATGAGTTTACCATATTTTCTCTAGTGAGAAATAGCTCAGAGGAACACATGCCTGCATCAGTTCTGCCCTTACAGGGCTTCCCCTACTGAGTTCTTAGTGCATATCTGACAGATGCTCTTGCTCTCACAGAAAGGAGGCTGCTTCTGTGCAGCTGCTTGTTCTTCTACCTGGTCTCAGCACTATGCCTCTGCTTTAATGGCAGGGATCAGCCCACTCCATCTCACATCTGCCTTTGTGGTAACTCTGCTGCTATGCTGCAGTCTCAAACCACTGCCTTCATCACATTATGCAGAACTCCATGACACAATGTATAATTTCACTATGGCACACATTGCTACAGGATGTTATGGAAACTAATAATTTAAATTGGTTTTAAAAGCTATTAGGCCAATTCATGGAAGAAAGGACACTGAGGGCTATCAAGTATAAAGATGCAGACTCTAGAAGAGAACGTCTCAAAACACAGATGACTGAGACAGAGTGGGTAGTTTCACCATATACTTCTTGTGTTCTTAATTTCTATTTGCCCCAAAATATATTCTTGGTCATGGTTTGAGACAAAATACTGAACTAGAGAAACATTCATTCTTATCAAAATGGCATTCTGATATTGTTTAGCTTAGAGCATCAGGGTTGATCTTTTTCAAAGTAGAAACTTTTTTTCCAGTGATGCTTGGATAGTACTGCTTTTTTAATTTTTTTTCATTTACGTAATTCAAACCAAGCAAAGACCTTCAAAGCCTATGATCCACAGTCATTTCATAATACTGTAATCTAACACTAGATTACAGTTAGCACTGGTATGTTTAGTGAAAAAGTATGTTTATGAAAAAAAAAGGAAAAGGAAAAATAGGTTGACCTTATAATAAGTTGGACATATCTTTTTTGTTATGTGTCAGAATTATACACTGAATTATATAATCTTCTATACAATCATATAGTATAACATTGAATGACACAATCTAGCCAAATTAAAAAAAAAAAAAGGAAAAAAAAATAATTGTATATTTACCTGGTCATACAGCAAATATTGTTGTGCTCTGCAATTGAGCGTGTCCCTTTTTCTTCACCTTCTAAGGTTCTAAAAAGGTAGCCCAAAGCAACTGCTGTCTCTTTTGTGCTGCTTTTAATAGTATGACAACACATCAAGTTATGCTGACAGGAGTGGAACAGGGTCCAAAGAAGAATTAATCCTCCTGTGGCAAAGACTGCATGCAGACTTATTGTCTAGTATGTGAAGATGGAGTACTCACTTTCTTATCACTGTCTACATGCTTAGCTTCTTCTCTGATAACTGAAAGTGTAGTGAAAAGCTGTCAGCTGGCAATAGCTGCCTCCTGATGTTATACTGAAACTCAGTTGGGGTATGCATGGGATTGTAAGAACCTGAAAGTGCTCTTGGGTTTCCTAATTACAGATATTATCCAGTGGAAAAGCTTATGTTCCCCACATCCAGCTTGTAAGTCACATCTGTAGCAAGACAGTGATTTCTGTTCATTTCCTTCACGAAGCAGACAAATGATTTCCAGGTTTGTTTATATGGTGCAAAAAGCTTCAGGAGTCTTGTTGAGAATCACGTACAAATAATTAAAAACCACCATGTATCAAGCAGTGTTCAGCCACTTCCCATTTTATCATTTACTTCTAGGATACAGGCAAATTTATATGAAAATGAGGTGCTAAGTACAAAATTGTCTCTCATTCTGCCTCTAACATGTTTTGTTGGAACTTCACATACAAATGTGCAATATGATCCAAACAATTAAGTATTAGCAGTTGTTACGTAAGTGGGGTGGTACCTTAGTTTTATTTAGTAATCCTATTATGAAACAACCGTTTTATGTCACAGCCAAATGACAAAAGTAATGATGATTATAGACTTGTATTAAAAAGGAGATGCCTCCAGATAAAATAATTTCAGCTGCGCTACTTTTGTAACCAGGTTTGTATTACCAAACAGTATGGCACCTTGGCAGGACAAGCTGTCAATAAGTAAAACTGCACAGTCAGAATTTCATAGTGCCATTATACACATTTTGTGTAAATAAAATAAAAGCAAATGTCACTTATTTACAGACCTAAAAAAGATTTAGGGACTTAAGGCTCCCTGTTATTACATTAATTTGCTTTGTGAAATGCATGGAAACTTGCCTTGAAACACTTCCAGGTTACAATGGTGAGTGTAATCATTAAATAAATTTAGTTTCTGTCTTAATCTAGTTTAATGTTTCCAACATCTGTTTTAATTTAGCATTATGTTCCAAGGCTTTTGTTCTGGAATTGAGCTAGAAATACGGGGAAGGGTGTTCTGCACTGGGTAGGGGTGAGGCGAGAGTGAGCTAGTGCGGGGCTTTTTCTGTATCTCAATAAGAAAGGCCTGAAAACAAATAGCTGCTTTAAGAAGACAGAATAAGAAAGGGAACACGGGTAGTGAGTAAATCTTACTTCCCATGAGATGCTGGGCACCCGTGTTCATGCACTGTTGGACAGAGCGTGGTAGGATTTTCCCCCTGGCGCACTGTGCAAATCCTGACTGTGGAGAGAAGTCCTCTCTTTTGGTCCTTTGAGCTACTCTCCAATTTCCTCACAAGATAACTTATATTCTCATGATAACTTGTTGCTGCACCATTAGATAAAGGCAAGGGCATGCAGGTTGTGTAATCACTGGTTCCAAATGGGAGCTGCCTGCAGGCTTATGTGTTACGGTGAGCTGGCTGAGCTCATCCTGCGGCCAAGCAATGTGAGCAGCACAGCATGGACCTAAAGACCACCCTGGATGCACAGCACAAACTTGTGCCTGCTCAGGTTATCTGTCATGTGGGTCACTAGCTCCTAAAAGTGCAATGGGCTCCCACTCAGGATCAATACATTCCACCCCTAGCTACAGTTTACCTTTCCAAAAGATATTTTAAGTTGCAGATTGTGTTAATTGCATGCAGGTTTCTCAAGACCTAAGTAGGAGCCTCAGTAAAATAGACACGGCCTGTCCAAGATCAACAACTTCTTGAATATGATGTCTTCCCTAAGTCTCCCAGTACAGGTTGAGGGCTGGGGTGTTGCATTACAGTGAAATTCACAGTACTCACTTTCTAAGGAAAAAGAAATAGTAGTAGGAACAGGATATGACATTTTATAAAACAGAATAAACTGTACTTCCACTCAAGTGGTCTGTCCAGACTTGTAGAAGAGAGTCAAATGGATGCTAAAGTCGTATTTAATTTAATCATTCACTGTTTAATAAATGAATAGAACTCAATACATTATGAATATTGATATTGGACTGTTTATTGTAATTACAATACCAAACTGAAGAATGTAAAGTCACTGTGCAAAATATCAATCTTGATCTTCCTTTATTGAATGTTCATCACATTGCTAATGTGTAGAAACAGCTTCATTGTACTGTGTCATTATATGAAAGTGAGCTTTTAAAAGTCATATATAAACATCTGAGGAAAAAGCTACAATTATTTACTTTGTTACTACAAATTTTGAATTTTTGAAGCATGAAACTCCTAAACTTACGATAAAACACATTCCGTACCTCCCAGTCTGTAGAAAGCTGTATTGAGACTCTTTGAAACTAATGGAAAGACTCGTATTTTATCCAATAGTGTCTCGTTTATCCCATTAGAAAATTACCTGGCTTAATTAAAATACAGTTTTAGACACCAAATATCATAACCTATATAAAACAAGGTGCAATTATTCCAGCCACTTGTGGAAGGACAAAGAAGCAATGGATGAACTGTGCTTGCACTAGATCTTGTAACATAACCTCTTTTCTCCAAAGAATGATATTTCCAGTTCTAGCTGCCACATCATTTAAACCAAGGCCTCTAGTGACAGAAAAAAAGGCAATGGTTTTAAACTGAAAGAGGGCAGATTTAGATTGGATATAAACTAGATATTTTTTTAAGATGAGGGTGGTGAGTCACTGGAACAGGTTGCCCAGCAAAGTTGTGGATGCCCCTGGAAGTGTTCAAGGTCAGGTTGGATGGGGCTTTGAGTTACCTCATCTAGTGAAAGATGTCTCTGCCCATGGCAGGGGGGTTGGACTAGATGATCTTTGAAGGTCACTTTCAACCAAAACCATTCTATGATTTTTTTATCTGGGTAAGTATTAGCAACTGTAACTTTAAATCTAAGTATCTTGGGTGCTTTTCTTCATTTCTTAATAGAATAAGTATGGTGGAAACAGTTGAAATAAAATCTATCCCATTCTTATCCTGCCACCCCTTTTGTCTTTCCTATGATTTCTAGTGAATAAGCACTTCAATTATCTTTTACCAGGTATTCCACTTTGATCCATGACTCAGGATTTAATCTTCGGTTATCTGGAAGTTGTGGTTTGTTTTAAGGTTGACTAAGGTGAAGTCTAATGGTCAGCTCTGCTGTCAACATGAAAAATGATTAAAAATAATAATATTGTGGTATCCGCAACTTGATTATGCATCCTTATAAAAAGAAAATATACAAACCATCCAGCAATAAAAGATGTAAACATCTTGGCTAGTGTAATATATAATAGACAAATTGTAAAATATTTATGTACTTTCTTTTAACATACAGGCCAGTACAGATCTTCACAAGCAGAATAAGTTTTTCCCCTCATTCAGAGTAATTTTTTTTATTTTTTGCTTTTTGCTTTCTCTCCATTTGTTATATGTTGACTAGGATAAACCAGATAGACAAGGAATTAATAAAGAACTAAGTTAACTGTGAAATCCCCTAATTAAATCAGTTCCACTATATTTTCTCCTAATTTGTTCCTAATAGCCTGGCAGAAATGCTTATAAAACTCAGGGTACATAATACATAAAGAAGTATTATAAAACATATAAAGAAGCAGCTGTATCTCCAAAATTTCTGAATCCTATTTGGAAATGTAGCTCTACAGAGTAGTGCTCCAGTACAGAGGCGGCACATACCCAGAACCAAGTGAGTGAATAAAGGAAGCAGAAGTCAGGATGTAGAGAGAATGGCAGGACAGAGGAAGTCAGGAAACAGGCAGATCTTCCTTCTTCCTATTAATTTATATTTATGAAAAATAATTACAGTTCAAATATTTAATTGCTTTTTAATCATTTATTAATCTCGTTGTATATTAATCTCATTGTCTTATTGTCAAATCTGACAATTAACTTGCATCAATAGGACCAAATCGGAGGCCTAACATGGTCAGAATTAATTTGGATCTAATACTGTCTGGCCTGGTATGACGAAGGCAGATTTAGCTTAAGCACAAGCCTTCCTTAAGACTATAACATTAACCTGATTCATGCAGTTGACAAAGTCTATAGCACTATCAAAAGTTAAAACAAAAAATTAAGTGGACCCCCCCAGTGGCCTCCCTTTGTGGGCCAACCTGGTAACAAATGTGACCACCACAATCTAGAAGGAATACGCGTATGGTGTCAGGCAGACAGGATGTGAGGCTGCAGTGACATCTTGAGACAGGCAGCTTTGTTTTCATATTCTGAACAAACTTGCACCTGAAGAGCGGTCTGTGGGATGGCAATAAATCTCAGTCCTTTGACACATGTCCTCCATGATAAGGACAGAACACTTAGTTCCTTAGAGAAGGCAATATTTCAGGGCATTTTTTGCAAAATGGGCTGAAAATGTCAGCTCATGTTTCCTCTAGCATTATAGCTGTGCTTGATACCTAGAGTATGGAGTTCTACATCCAGAGAAAGATGGAGGAGACACTCAACAAGAGCTATCACTACATTTTCAGAGTCTCTAGCTACCATTCCTCTTCCAAGCTCGTATCCATGTCCTTCAAATAATGATGCCAGGTTACTCTGCATCTTGCAAGAGCCTTTCTCTCCTTTCTCTCTTTTTTCATGAGTCTCTCCATAAATCTCCACAAGAGAATGGACATTTCTCTAGAATCTATTCCCTCAAATTACCATATCTTCCCCAAGAGTTGGAGCAGACCACAAAGAATGAAGCCATTCTTGGACGTTCACTATTTCCTGCAGATATATGAGGAGGAGGTGGTGGTGTTATTTCTTCATCATTGGAGGCTATCTGGATGACAGGAGAGAACACATGAGCATCTGAGCAGTTGCAATGCGTGACACCAATCCCAAACACCATTCTCTTCACAGTCCTGATTCTGCAACAGCCTTGTTTCTGTCTTGGTGCTTTCTGAAGACTGGGTGGAGCTATAGATAAGATGAGTCATCAGGTGTTGACAAAGTACCTTTGTGCTAGCCACAATACTGTGGTGTAAATGAGCAATTTTCTTCCCTGTAATGAATTAATCTCTGCAGTGTGGGAAGGCCAAGCTGCCAGAGAGGGTACAGGCTTTGAGAATTAAATGCAGGAGGTGTGAGAGATTAACAGTGAGAGAAAAAAAAAATAATCAGAGGGGTGCTTTACTGTTCCCGGTAGAGTAGGAGAAAATTTAGGCTAGAGATTCTGCTTTCATTTCTCTGAAAGAAAATCATGGCACTCTCCCATTTCTCCAAGATTGAAGTTTATCTTTGGCTATAAAGTACTTAGTTGCAGAACATAGCCATGTACAATCCAAATCCAAAAAAACTAATTAGTTATTTTAAAGCTTGTTTGTCAAAGAAAGTAAGTCCTAACCTAGGCTAGCCAAAGAAATTCAAAAGCCAATTAAAGCTCTTTGCTACGTTTAAACTAAATCCTGAATGGGATTTTATGATTTCAGAAAGCAACGTAAACAAGAAATCAAGAATTCTAAAGAAAAAGTCATTGAGGGAAATCTGTATGTGCTACTTAGCTTTGCAGTCAGAGATGAAGGAAAAGATTGGGGGACAGCAAGGAATAGATTACCTCATCCCTTACCTCCTTATTAAAAATCCCTATCTGTATAAATCAAGAAAAAATGGCACTGAGCAGGAAGACCATTTGTACGAAATGGATGAAGGTGGTATTTGTTTTATCCTGAAATAGCTAAAACCTCCCATATTGAAAAGAATGCAGGGCAGATAAAATTCAGCCTGGTGTATACAATGAGCTACCACTCTGTGACAGTCATATAAAAGCTGAGAGTCAGGTGTTCTTTCTCCGACTATATTTTGAGACAAGAAATGACTCCAGCCATTCCTTTCTTGCTTGCTTTCTTAAATGTCTAAATAGCTTTTGAAGTCCATAAAGTATTTATAAGAATAGGAAGATAGTGCATTACAATGCTAAGGGCCTAAAAACTTCTGTTTGAAAAGGCATTACAATGTTTTTATGATTCCGGACAGTAAACCCTGGAAAGGTTTCGTCTGGACACCTAGCATGAAGTATTACGACATTCATTTACTTCCATTTGCATCTTCTCTAACCATAAATTATATGGAGTCTATAATAGATGATAGACAGATGACATGCTAAATTTCAGGACGCATTGATAGAACCATAATGAGTCTCATCTTTAGTAGTTCTGTTCTCTCCATGGAGATCAGGGATGCTATTTGTGTAATTAGAGAAGACCCTGGACAGGGGCACGTGTCTCCAGTGTTGTTTTGCTGAGGAGATGTGTGGTTATTCTGACCTTGTTTGTGGCTCTTCTAGCAAAAAGAATCAAAAGCATTAAAAAAAAAGCTAAAAAGCTTTGCACACTAAAATAGAGATTTTCTAGGCCTCTAGAAATGATTGGAGAGCCATTTGCCTGACTTACTAAAGAGTTGAAACCAAACTGAGCCAAGGACCTGGGTTGTATTCTGTAGTGTTTTCCTGAAATTCTAATTAGCCATTTTAATTTCTTTTTTAATGTTATCGTATCTGAGTCTCAATTTAGTTTCTGCAGGGAGTGTAAGCATGAAAAGGATAAAACGTTAGTTCAGACTACAATCAAATGTATGTATGTAGCTAGAGCTGTCAGACTTCCCAGACAGTTTTCTCAAACACATTAAGGGGCGTTCTCTCTGGAACAAAAAACAGAGATGACCATTCTTTTCTCCCTGTGCTGTTTTTCTTACATCTGTCTTCCTTTGCTCCCATGACTCACTTTGTACATGTAATCTAATAATGTAATTTAAAGGCATTCAGATTTATCTAATGAAATGTATGTGTTTTATAAAGTAGTGTTTTATAAAGTAGTGTTTTATAAAGTAAAAGCCTTTTTGGCTTTTATTATTATTGATTTTGCAACTTCCTTACTTTTGGAGTATATTTTGGGAATAATGGAAAACTCTGGAAAATGGAACACAGAAGGGAATTGGAGAAAAACCTTGCTTCTTATCATGTGCATCATTATTTCATTAAATACAACCACTATTCATACGTCATTGACATTAAAAATAGATACATGTACTCCCCCACAAACTTGAAATGTACATCAGATAAAGAAAAGAGCATGCACTGAATATTCTACAACATATTTATTCTACATCAGATATTTATTCTACATCATATTTATTCTACATCAGACAAAGAAAAGAGCATGCACTGAATATTCTACAAGATCCGGGCAGGCTGTCTGAGTAAATATTAAACAATATGCCAAGACATTTTCACCTTCCATCTGCTCTAAGAAAACCACTATACACATATATAGTCCCAGTGAGGATGCATTATCAAAAGCCCTGTCTAAGGAAAGAATGAACTCCATGTGATTTCTCATCCACAGAAAGAAAAGAATACACAGAAGAGCAAGAGTGCTTTGTTTATGTATTTTTGTTTGAAGACTCTGTCTACACATCTTTTTTAACAAAGCCTTCTTCACAAGACTTTACTTGACAGCTCCAAAGGAATGAAAGTGACAGCATAAATATAAAACCACATTGTTATTTTAATCACCATAGTATAAAGTATAGCACAACTAGTCATGCTCGAAGTCAAGTTCAGTTCTCACGTCGCTTTAACTAAGTTACAGCTTAAAACACTGAGTGTTGCTCTGAAGTATGGATCACAGGGTTCATCAGTTACATGCTTTTGCCAGTTTGTTTCTCGTACATGCAGATCTATTTTCTCTATAAAACATTATTTCTGTTTCATATCTGTTGGGCAGGCCTGGATTCCACAAATAGTTCTCTCTGCCTCCTTCCTATTTTGCAATTAGTTTCTCCAGACCTCCAGGCAGAAATCTCCTACAAGACTACACAGATTGATACATTATTTTCTTCATTAATTAAACAAAATGTATTGTTCCTTGTTTTTCCTTAAATCGGTCTTTTTTTTTTTTTGCTTAAAATGTTAGTTTTTTAAGTGTTACATTCTAATATTTTGCAAAAAGCTGCTCCTGGACTAATTTTTTAAGGCTAAATTTTACACAACATATTTTATTGGATTTGAGAGAACAGTGTAGTCTAATCTCCAGAAAGTTGTCCATTACACTTCATTTCAATGTCGAAGACAAACTTCTGCTCATTTCCACTTTGCCTTCAGATTGACTGACCATAGGTGTAAGGTAAACTGCTTGTTCACGAAGGTTTCCCATGGTCCATATACTAAAAGTGCAGAACATCAGTCTAAGACTAACATTGCCCAGTAGGAAGGAGCTATTTTATTACTGTTTTGTCCCTCAAAGAGAACTAAGTCTATCATAATACTCATTGGATTAATCAGACCATCCCAAATTTCTGAGTTTTGAAAGCAAATACCTCCACCGCTTTTTTGTTCCTAAGATTTAGGAAAAGAAAACATCTCTCAAAAGCAAAACTGTACATTTTATTTTCCTATTTTTTTTTCCCTTTTCTATTTTACATATTCCATTTACCAGTGGCAATAACTGTTCCTTCTGTCAATGCAGTATCAAACTCCAGCATGGTTAGAATACTCAGTAACTGCTTTTCTTTTTTTTCCATTATTCTGGGACTGTTTGTGCAATTTTTTTTTTAAGATTGCATACACTAAATCACTTATACTGCATGGCATTCTTCACTGTTTTACACATATGAAGCAGAAAGAGAAGTTACTGAAGAAATATATGCAATATATCTCTAAATATAAAACTTTCTGAAAACAGGAAAGTCATTAAGATGAAACGAATACCTTATTTGTGTCAGAGTCCCCAACAGTTCCCGAAGGCCCTAATGTGAGGTGTCAATTATGCTGCTCAACAGCACTTTTAAGTACTGTACGCTGCTTCTTGTATTCATCATCTCTTCTGTAGCATCTGCTTTCAGTTAAGGGGAGCTGAGGTGAAAAAAGCCCTACTTTATACTGGCAATCTACATTGTACACCACTAGAGGTTTCTGCACTTGCCTGAATGTTATATACAGTAATGCAAACATGAAAATGAGAAGACCTATCTGAGGTGATTTTTCAGCATCGTATAATGTAAAGTCAGGTGAATCTGCCAACAAAGGCCTGGGTGAGAAACAATCAAAGGGGAAAAAGAGAAATAAAGGTAAAAAATAATTAAACCCCCCACTTTTATTCTTAGATTCTAGTTACTAAAGTTCAGGACATACTTAATGAACCGAGAAGAAAGGAAGACTTTGGGCTTTAATAAAAACGTTAGCTTTCAGTATAACAGTTCCGCTATTATAGCAAGCGTATTCAATAAATCTATAACACATATCAAAATGTTATCACATCCAGAGCTGCTTGCAGCAAAGCCACTCTGGCTTCACCAAAGTATTATGAAGGTAAGACATGTTTCTTAAGGAGTTAAACAAGATGGTGTCGCTGTTTGCCTTGAATAAAGTAGAGGAGGTCGGTACCCACACAGTAGATTCTCACACAGATGAAACTGGCAGACACTAAAATTTCTTTGAAAAATTATGTCAGTCAGGTTTGAAAGGACACATCAGTTATGTACAATAATCACGTTTAAGTCTTCAGTCTTTTCTTGTTTATTTATATGCATAACATAATTTGTTGAATATATTTTAGGGTTTCGGTTTTCATTTCTATACTTATATGGAAATGACAATATTTATTTTTAATCTTCATCAGCTCTGCAATGTTTCATTTCCATCTACTAGAGGTAAAGGGAAAAAAAAAAACCCAAACCAAAAAACACAAAAAAGATTACTAAGTCCTGGCATTGTTATTACCATATCGGGCAACTTGTTATTTCTTCAAGGGGGCTTACTGCAGCCACTCATTCTTCCTCCTGAAAATACTACTAAAACAAATACATATATTCAATCAAAAATTTGAGCAGCTTATCCACAACTGTAAATTAAAATTAGTGTCAATGACATAGAACTGTTTTTCTTATAAAACTTTTATAATTTTAAAATTGATATTATGCCATTGATATACTGCAATTATTTGGCTGATATGATAAACTCCTACAGAGGTGTTTATTGATATTGTTGAAATTACAGAACACATTGTAAAATACAGAGAAATGCCAGATCCAATCCCTAAATCCAATCTCTGATTGTCTAATGTGTTTGTGCTGCAAATAATAGCACTTACAATAAAATGTCTTGATTCTGACTAAACCAACAACACTATTAAAATGAAGCTTGACTGTGTATGGCCAAGGTACATACAAAAAAAGATTGAGAACGTCAAGGAAAAAACCACCTTACATGATGGGATCAACCTCATTTGAAAGAGTTCTTGTTTGGCTGAGCATTTCAAATGCTGTCTTCAAAGGCAAATCCGGTTTTCTCAACTACGACTAGTTAAATGTTAAGGTCATTGTAAATTTTATCTGTCCTTTATGCACATGTTAAAGCTCATAGTTCAATAGATTTAAAGGCTCTTGCCATGACTTAAAACACTGAGGTGAAATTATATGAATGAAAAATGCCTCATCAGTTTTGGTTCACTTAATAGTACCTACTGGTAGGATACCACTGAAGAAAACTGCTAAATGTTAATCTTTGAATTTTTCATGTCTATGTGAACCTCTTAGACTACTAAACTTTCAGATTATGTCGTACAGAATGATATAAAACTAAATATAGAGGAAATGGAATATACCATCACACCCTTTAATCAAAATGCCAATTACTTTTGATTAGGCAAGCATTCATGTTTTCCATAGACAAATACATTTGCTCAGTGATCCCTCACATATAGGCCTGTGAGTCCCTCCAACCAAGCAGGTTATTGAACTGTTAATACAAGGAATGAGTGCCTGCTTACTCCACAAAATTCATACAGGCACCAGGGAATATCTTACCCCCTAACAGAATACAGTGCTAAATAGCATCCAACCAGCAAACAGAGAAGACTAGTGGCTTTATTAATTTGATGAAGACAAAATGATGATGTGCTAATAGGACTGACCTTCCATCATATTCCTTCCAATAGGATACATAAACAAAATCTTAAGCAGGTGATGAATATCCACTCTGTTTCTCTCTCTATTTATATAAATATATGTATAATAATTTAGACATATTATTTTGGTAGGGTCTGAAATTGTTTTCATAGTGACAGAAGTTAAAATGGGAAGAGTGGGAAAGAGGTGCCTAAGAAGGGTGATATGTGACACAGCAACAACATGAATACAAGGACCATCACGAATGGGAGGACCAGCAATATAAGGGTTCCTGTTAACAAAGAAATAGAAGCACAAGAGTCTGGAGCCAAAGTGTTACTACCCAAAGATATGATATGGAATCCTTTGAGGCTTTTCTGATTTCTGATTCCTTTACTGCTTATTGTAACATTCTTTTCAATGTCAGTTGTCTTCTTAGAAAAACTATGTGTGTGTAAAAAGTTATGATGTTAGTAAAAGGAACCTTATCGATCTATGCAACTTGTCTACATTGAAGTCTGCAGTGGCAAAGCAAATTTAAACAGTGAACAGCTGGTATAAGTCATAGTTTAGCTGCACAAACACATGTGGATTATTACTCTCATTATTTTAAGTTTTTTGAGTGATTTGAGAGGGAAATACTCGGTTATATCTGAACAATGTGAATGAAGGACAAAATGAACAGCTTAAAGGGAAATCTAAAGAAAGCGCAATACTTTGTGCTTCATATTGATGTTTTACTCGGAATGACTTTTTACTGTAAGGGAATGTGGGGTTTGCAGCTTCTTTATACTGTATTTAATCTAATTTCTTTTGATAAAATTTCTCAGTAGTTTTTTATTTTTCAGATATAGCATTTAAAATCATTTCACACCATCTGTGTATCAACTCTGATTTCTGTTTCTTCTGGCTCTGCTTTTACTCTGGCTTTTGCTTTATGAAGGAAAATAGAGATTACAGGTCTCAGTAGAATGTCAGTTTTTGACACTGCATAAATGTAAATGCACATATCCATTTTAGTACATAATCATATGAAACTCTACATTCAATGTTTTTCTTTAACAATTATGATTTTAATGACTGTTCCATCAAATTGCACCCATTCTGAACAGATACTAACACCTTATTATTCGTTTGTAATATGGCACTCTAAAAGTAGCTAACATGGAGGCTACTGAAGTACAAATAATATATAAAAACAATAGCCCTTAAATATATTACTGAGTATAAATAAATTAATAAATAAATGCCTTCATAAAGTAAATAGTTTCCCTTTGAGATAGCAAGCTGCCACCTTGGGAATGCATCATTTTAGACTACAGATGCAACAACTACTCAATTCACAAAGAAAAGAAGAAAACTAAGCAAGAGATCAAGAGAGAAAGAAAAAGAACTTCTGTTGAACCTCTTCGTAAATTAATACAAAAATAATGTACTGTGGTCCTAGTGAGCAAACGTCTATGCAGAAACATTTGCCTTTAAATCACCCTCAGTTTTCTCTTTTCCCTGAAAATTGTGCCTAATCATAGGGTTTGAATCTTTACAGAGTAAACAAGAAAGGGAAGCTTGTAACTGTGGATCGTGAAAACTGTCACGTCACCTGAGAGGCTGCCACATTTCAGAAACAGACACTGAGTAGAATATGCTCACAATTCCGGCTGCTTTCATGAACTACTTCTGCTATTTTAATATATTTCTTTTTAAATATTCCAACATTACAAAGGCTATTTAAGCAAGTTTGTTATGCGTTTCTTCCACCCTTATACTTTCTTTGTGGGTGTCTAAGGCTGAAGCCACAAAGTTGTCACCTTATTTTCTCTGAATTCTCACTGTAATCTATTCTTTCCATACACAGCCCTCAGGAAGAAGAAATTATGTAATTGCATTGATTTTTCTCTTCAAAGTCCTGTCCAAGTGTTAATTCACAGGAACTATTCAAAGGAAGTGATCTATAAATAGATTCTTCCCCTCACTTGAATGCAAGCTTTCAATTGCATGGAACATGGCTTTTTTCTATAACCTGATATTTACAGGGCTTTATTGTGTTGTGATTAGTAATTAAAACAGCAAATCTCTTTAAATTATTGTTGTATCTGATATGTTATCTTGTGTCAGGTACAATGAAATAATGTGCAAACAGAAAATTTTCCATATCCAAATTCTCATTTATTTCTTTTTTCTTTTAGAAAAGAAACAAGCATGTACCAGTTTACTGAGATGAGTTACCCTACTAAGCTTTCACTCCAAGTTAAGTATATTTCTATATTCTCTTTGTCTTCATATTTTTCAACCAGCATAAAAATCCGGATCATAAATACAGAAAAAATAAAGATATAGATGAAGAATTATTAAGATAGCAAAATTAAGCTGCTTTTTGGAGAAGGCATTAGCCTAATTAAACAAGTGAAAAAGATCTATGACCATATCGTCAAACAAGAATACTTCATTCTTTGTTGCTGGAAAAATTCAAGAGTCTTTATGTGAACATCAATACCCATAAGATAATTTATTTCCAGAGGAGAAAATTTATACCCGCATGTATGTAATATACGAATTTTACACAATTGCTTTTCCTGCTTTAAAGTTCTGGAGAGAAAGTGGGGGATGGGTAGGGGGTAACCTAAAAAAGGGATTGCTCCTTTTGGTTGAATCCATTTAGGGCATCTCTATCACCTATGTTTTAAAATATTCAGAATATGAGCTGATCTTGTAAGATGAGCAGAGAAAATAACCTATTTTGAAACATTTCAGTGAGTATGTGATGAACTAGATGTTTTTTGTTGCAAGCATTTTACAAATATCTGAAGAGATGTTCTTACTCCGTATCTCAAATGGTATATACATACTACAAAGATATCAGCTTTGCATTGCTTTTTTTACTGCATTGAAACAGGAAGAAAGTACACATCTGATTTGCACCGGGGGCTGCAAAAGTAATGCGCAAGGAAGTTTTGTGATATCTAAAAAATAGTTTTCCTCAGTATATCTTCAGAAGATATTTAAATCTTCAATCAAATTGAGTCAAATCTACAATTTTACTTTTCATACTGCATGTTTTCTGGTCATATGTGAAAGTTTGAGTTTCAGAAGAACTCTCAGGCCATCCAAGAAGGTATTTTTATCTTCAGAAGTTTAAATGCAGATGAACAAAAGACAGTCTGAATTGTTATCACAGAGTTTGGTGACAAAAATTACGTCTTATAATAATTTAGATGCCATATAAGTAAATCTGATCTGGCCTTAGTTACTGAGTTGTTGCTTTTTACCTGCAGAGGATATGCTTAAAACACTGTGCAGAATTACAGTGGGTTACCCTTCATACTAAGGAATGAAAAAGCCATCTTGGGGTCAGAATATTAAAGTGTGAATCTAGGATGAATCTAGATTGCAATCTCCTACAAATGCAACTGGGCACAAAATACAGTAACCACTATATTTAGGAAGTGTAGGTATCTATTAGTAGTGCAACAGTCAGTTTGAGGTGCAGGTGTTCACCCTTAGAAATTAAGACATTTTTGTTTAGTTCTCTTCATTTTAATTTATTCATGAATCTTTAAATGTGGGAGTTTGAAAATATTGGCCAGGGCTCAAGTCAACCCATTCCCATCTCCAGTACTTCATTGGAAATTAATCACTAGTTGACATAATGTTACTTTTGTATATTCTTTCTCTCCCTGCCACCATAAGTCCAATTGTCTATTTAAAATGGGGGACAATTACAGTTTCAAGAGAAGGAAAGGAAGATGTCAGTTCTCCTCCCTGTGTTGTTAGTGCCTGCTTTTAATTATACAATAGCCTGATTTTGCAATAACCTCCTCTTTTGCAATGCATTCATGTCCTTTCACTGGACTCACTCCAGTAAAACCACATCTCCCTTGTACTGGGAACTCCAGCACTATACCCAGCACTCCAGATGTGCCTCCCCAGGGCTGAGCAGAGGGGGAGGATCCCCACCTCTGAGCTGTTGGCCACACTCTACCTAATGCAGCCCTGGAGGCTGTTGGCTGCTTTTGCTGCAAGGGCCCATTGGTGACTCTTGGGCAGGTTGGGGTCCACCAGGACCCCCAGAACCCTTCTCTGCAGAACTCTTTCCAGCCACCCCTGCCCCACCACCAGCATGTATTGGTGACTAGGGTTAAGCTACTTAAAGTAGCAGAAAGTAACAGAAAGTAGCAATACGAGAAAAAACTATTTTTACACAGCACATATATCATGTACCATGCATTATGTGGAGCACAATGTAATGTTTTTGTTTGTGGATGAAAGTTACATCAGCATCTCTACTGGCAGATAAAGGATATTACTAAATTTATGCTTACAAAGGTGGAAGAAGATATTAAAATGGGGGACAATACACCCCAAAAGGCTGAGTTAAACATTATTAGAGAGAAACTATGTTCGACAATCATAGAATGTGTTGGGTTGGAAGGGACCTTTAAAGGTCATCTAGTCCAACCCCCTATATATATGAGAATACATACAGAATATTCCTAATAGATACTAAACAAATTGAACATCCTAATACCACAATACCTTCTCATACTAAACAAAGGACTTTTCCATTTCTCTGGGAAGAGCAGGTTCTGTCTTGAAAACACTGAAATAAATGAGGTGACAAAAAACAGCATGCATATTAATGCATTCAACACAGAGTTCAACTGTAGCCTAAAGCATTATCAATGACAGAGCTGAAGGAAAGATTAATAGCTCTGACACCATTGGAAGAAATAAGTAATCATCCCACCATTCTCAATAAAAAAATATATTCAAATATAATCAGAAGAGGACCCAGAATTTGACATTTTTATGTATGAATCTACAAATCTAAAGATAAATTAAAAGTAAAAAGAAATTTGAAAATTAAACATGTAAGTCATAGGTAAAGAAAAAATAAACTCATAACTAGGCATTCTGTTTTTCTGTGATTCTGCAATCTGGCAATGATGAAAAGATTAAAATATTTAGGAACAGAATTCAGGAGAAAATCCTTCATGAGCTATAATCTCCTGTTTTTAATCTAGTAAAAGCAAATGGACACAAATCAAGTGAAACACATGAAATGTTTTCCATGATGCTATTTAAAGTGTCAACTAATTGAAATTCTTAGATTAAGTTTAAGAATTTGTATCATAATGTGTGAACATTATGTTTCTATTGTCTTGCACTCTAAACCTATCCTAGTAGGGGGCACTGATGTTATACATTATAATGCATTCAAACAGAGCAGTGAAAGAGGTCAGATTTGATGCCAGCTGTCTAATCTATCACAATTATCTAATTTTAAACCCTCTTGGCACGAAGTGAGGGAAAATAATTTTTCTATTTACCATTAATTTCCCCACTGAGCATAGCCTGTTGATAATGAAAGCAAACAAAAAACAGTGTAAACGGATAATAACCTGGCACCATTGATCTAGTTCTGAAGGTTAATTAATCATACACTTGTCTTCAAGAAAGTGTTATATTACAAAGAACCTCATTTCTTGCTAACTATGTCAGGTACTTTCCCCCCTCAGCACCCAAAGCCAAGGCATGGGTTTGACTTTCAAAAGGTCCTTAGAAGCTCAAGTTAAGAGTATGCAAAATATCTACAGTTCAGTTCAAATATTTATCATTGCATATCCTGTATTATTTATGGTACTGACCAGAATAGCAGTAGTAGGCTGGTACATATAAGTAAATTCCTTCCACAGTATGCTGCGCTGGGAGGGAGTTGAAAGTCTGCTATATGAGAAGAATGACTCTCATTCCAGCAGCAATAAATCAGTGAAATGAGAATTAATAATTTCTATCCATAATACTACTCCAGAATTTTCTTCTGAAATCATGAACCAGAAAAAGCTCGTAGTGTATTGACTCAAGTTACTTGTAGTCATGCACTGGATTTTGTTCTCTCTAAAAAGTACATTTATTAGTTAAATCCGAATGCCATGTATATTATTTCCTCACACAAGTGTTGATGAAGGGTGACATATATCTTCATAGTTAAGTATACTAATAGTGTTGTATCTCTATGCCACAGTCAAACAAAGAAGAAAGAAGAATATTTTTGACACTTAATTTAATCAACAGACATACAAAACAGTCAAACATCAGTTAAAAGACACCCAAGAACCTGGACTTAATTTAGAAATGTGATAGTGTCACACATCCTCCAACCACTGCAAACATACTGCAGGTTAGACTTCCCAGACCTTATTCAGATCAATTAAAAGCATGCCACTTTTCAATAATTCCTTCTCTATCAGCATTATAAAATATATTTATTTAATATCCATTTGCAAACATGTTTCTTCACGCTTCCTTCATTCTAGATTTTATTTTTCCCCCATGCATATAGCATAGGGACATAGCTTTAAAAATTCTTTATGATACAAAATCATTTGACGCTTTTTTTTTAATCTTACTCAACTGAAATGACTTGGTAGGATTATATAAACCAGTATTCTACAGTCACATGCCTACAGATGCACCCAATGACTTGCTTTGACTATATTTACCACATATTGCCCTTTTTCCCCTCTCTGGGAGACTGTAGTCTGCCATTTTTATTTACAAATCAAGAGTTAATCATCCTTTTTAACTGTATTCTTGCTGAAAAAAACTGTTGAAAATTGCTGTTTCTGTTAGTGCTGTTTCACCTCAGCACCTTCGAATCCCTTCACTATGATTTAGACGTATCATGCATCGCCAATCTACCTAGAACATTCCTGCTCCTTCTATTGCATGTTGATAAGGAGCCCTGACCCTACTAGATGTTCTTTATTCAGCTTGCAGCCTCTTTCAGATTTAATAGGTAATCCTTCATCCAAAAGCGAACAGCCCTTAAATGGCCTCAGACAGATCTGCAAAGTGTTTGTTGTCAGCATTGCTGCATTCCATTTCATTTATGACCTTTTATGGTGAAAAACTGACTTCATATTCTTCTAAATGCTTGGGCAATAATGGGAGGAGAAACCAGCCACAAGATCCTGTGCCACTACAAAGTGCATTTACTAGTAAGAAATTAAAGGAGGTTTAACACTTATTTTTCCTGCAAAAATACATTTAAGATAAAGAGAGAAAAGTCAAGCAACATTATTATGTATTAAGCGCATTTATTCATCACTAAATCTGGTTTAGGTTCAAACAGACTTCTTTCTCACGTTAAAATAATGGAACGATGTTTACTCAGTAATAATCTAGGTGATGCAACATCTAAAATGACATCAGGGGGAAAAAAATGGTTGTGTATGTATTTGTACATATGTATATATGTATATATTAGGCTGAGAGAGTTGGTGTTTAGGCTGGAGAAGGCTCTGGGGAGACCTTATAGCAGCCTTCCATTACCTAAAGGGGGCCTACAGGAAAGATGGGGAGACACTCTTTATCAGGGAGTGGTGCGATAGGACAAGGGGTAACAGTTTCAAACTGAAAGAGGGTAGATTTAGATTAGATATTAGGAAGAAATTCTTTACTCTGAGAGTGGTAAGGTATTGGAACAGGTTGCTTAGAGAAATTGTGGATGCCCCATCCCTGGAAATGTTCAAGGACAGGCTGGATGGGGCTTTGAGCAGCCTCGTCTAGTGGGAGGTGTCCCTGACTATGGCAGGGGGGTTAGAACTAGATGGTCCCTTCTAATCTGAATCATTCTATGATTCTATGATGCGCTACTTAATAAAGAGTGCATAAACTAATTTTCTCATCATCACTGGAGATCAGATACAGCTGTGATATCTCTAATCTTGCCAATTGGCTGAAATTAGGGTGAGATTTTTTTCTCGCCACTGTCTTATCTCTAGTGCTTTCAGATTTGAAGCTGGTTTTAATGAAGGGGAACATCTCAAGCTTTCTTCTGTTGTAATCTGATTAATTTTTTTCAATATTAGTTATAATATTCTTGTCTTATAACAGAAAAATACATCATTTTTTTTTAAAAATGAAAGTCTAGAAAATCATAGCAAAGCAGGAAATGTAATATGTGGTGCAGTATTTCATTAAAGTGAATATTAATGCATTACATTTTGCATTAAGTTTCAGCAGTACGCATGGAAGGCACTTGGAAGATCATCCACTGATTCCCTTATATTTATCTGTCTAATCTCTTATACATATTATAAAGAGAGAGAAAACAAATATTTTCTCATGATGTATGACTTTACCTTATTAAAATACAACACAGAACATATGTCTGTATGCTTATATTTAAATATAAGACAGGAGAAGAGTGCTGAACAATGCTTGAATTTTATGTTCATGATTCTAAGCAATGCACAGTGTAGTAGTTCCAGAGGAACTCAGCATCGTGAGTAATTCACGTATTTTCTAGCCTAAATTTTAATTTTTAAAATAAACTTTTCAATGAAAAAATTTTATGGAATGTACCGAAGAGTGAGGTGCTTCGATTCTGCTGTCTGCATTACAGGTTGTGGTGAAGATCGTCTCCTGTATGTTGCAGTGCAACACTGCTGCCCAAAATCATAACTACCCAACTTGGCTTTACAGGCAGCAGGGCTTAACTGAGGGGATGGAGCCTTACTGAGGGAAAATGTGCACAATTTGTAGGGAAAAATATGCACTCAGGCACAGACATATGCACACTTGCAGCATCATCACAGCCTGGGACAACCGTTAGGCAGGTCTCAGGTCCCTCAAGGGGACTCAGGGAGCAGGTGAGGGGTGGTGGGGAGGGAGAGCTGGACCCCAGAGCTGGCAGATAGCCCAAAGGAAATGCCCAGCTTCCACTGTCCTGCAGTGCTTCTGCAACCACAGCTCCTGTGGCAACAATTTCACATGCCTCTTCCCTCCATTGCAGGTCTCCTTTGGCAAGGTGTTTCTAGGGAGCCCCTGGCCCCTGGTGAACCTGGGCTGCCTGCAGCTCATTGCCAGGCTGTTTTTTTCCTAGGCCGTGGCAGGTGCCTTATGCTGCTGCTCAACTATTTTTTCTCATTTGGCTACTACTTTTCTTTGTAGTACTTGAAGCAGTCTTTTCTCACCTCTCAAGGCTGGTATCTTCTTCAGTGACCAGCAACTGACAATTAGTGAGGTTTTTTCCCAACTAGTGCCCATATTTTCAAGACCTGTATTATTATCTCACACTTAAACTGTGTATCATAACAAGAGTTACCTGGTACCAAACTCTAGTTCACACAGACAGTTTTCTAGCAAGTTGACTGACCGAGGTTAGAGCATCACACATTTAGCATACAGAAAAGTTAGCAAAATTTTTACCTGTGGCCTGTTACTAGCAATGGCAATACTGTTCTTTCTGGGTCACCATGATGCAACGGTAGATGACAGGTGACCTCCTTTCCACTAGAAGAACCATGCAGAAATGCTAAATAAATACCAGTAGGGTCATTTCTGCATTAGCAAAGGACTGTTGGGTTATTAGGTAGCTCAGGTGGTTGAGCCCAGAAATCCCTGCACTGCATTTCATTGGGCCGTAAAGATATATCCTATAGTAATGTGATAAGAATATCAGTTACCCACTTACACATGCTGAGATAACTGCCTGCATGGATTAAAATAGCTATAACTTGCAATTTTGTGACAAAATCATAATTTTCCTTCAGTGAAAAAATAAAAAATAAAAAGCACAGTTTCTGCAGGTAGCTCTGGAATGTGATTACACCACTCTATGCTGTGACTGAGTTCCTTTTTGGAAGCCAGGAAAGCAATGAATGCACGTAATATAATTCCTCTACTTACACATACATCCACTGTAAATGAGCATACATTACGCTTCTTAAATTTCATGAACACAATTATAATCATGTGTATATGTTACTCCACAATATAGTATTAAATTTCTTTTGTAATTAAAGGAGACAAGAAACTGGGTAACTGGAGAAAATTATCGTCTATGTTCTCTGCTATGGATGATCCCAGAAACTAATCTAAATGTCTTCCTGCACATGTGTTGCCATTGCTTGAGATTTACAGGCAGTAAAAGGCAACAGAAAAATAAACATGCATCCCTTCTTGTAAGTTCAGGTACTATTCATACTTACACTGACTGTTGACCAGTAGCCTGTTTCCAGTCTTAGGAAAGACTGGCTATATAAACCACAAAAGAATACAGTATGTTGAAGTTATACCTAACTTGAGAGAGATCGGAGTTTACACACTAGAATTATGATTATGCATAAACTGTATCTAAAAGCTTTATTCAAAACTGTATTCAAAGCTTTAACATAGCAGAATTTGTAAATGAATGTGACAATAATTATTGGTTTGGAGCACTTGCTTTCTTATCTCTGCCTAATATGGTATAAATTATACACTGTGAAATACCTGTTAAATCACCTTTAAGGTATAATGATAAAAGGAGATTTATCAACTTGACAGTAAACTAATTTTAAATTGATTTATGAGAGCTCAGTACATTATGAAATGTTTATACTCTATAACCAGTTTATCAAGGCAGGCAATGAAGCTTCCTTTCTAGCATTTACACCAAGAAACAGGAACTATTCATGTGATCAAAGATTAACATTTACCTTCTATAACTCTATAATTCACAGAATAGTATACTGGCCTGATTACTGGAGAAGGTGCAGCTATACTGAGAGATTTATGTCAGCCTTCAGTTTAACCTTTCTTTAACATTGGCCATGCTATAGCCAAAAAGCCAAATTACAATTCAGAACTCGGATAAATGCATCTATTTAGGAAACAACAAAAAAAGAGAAATAAAAAAAAGAAAAAAGAAAAAAAAGAAGAAAGTAATTTTGCAGTAGGATATTCCTGACAGTGTCCATATCCACCAGTGAATTCTTCTCTTCCTCTGCCTCCTTAGCACGGCAGACATAGCTGCCTCCAGCAGACTGACTCAACTACTGATGGAAAAAAGATGTTCACTGTTCAAGATTTCCACCTGCTTTTCTGTACCTAACTCCAGTTATGGACACTCTTTCCTTCTATAACTTGGTCAGAAGATATGAGCAGCATTAACACACCAAGGCTTTTGAAATTTTAAGCTGTATATCACCAAATCTTTGTAGATTGGCCTCTAGAGATCTGAGGAGCAGTCTGCAGACTCCAGCAGGGCTATGCAGATGTGATGTAGTGAAATGTAGTGAAGGTGTAGATCCTTAATATGCTTTCACTCCTGATACTGAATTAATTGAACATTCACTTACTGTAAGAGATTCTATGTATAATATAATATTTTACATATAGTATGCATCTGTTAAATGTGCTGTCAGTGTTCATTATGGGGCTAGAATAGTGACCAAATAAAACATCAAGTTCCTTTTGAATTTTGGGTACTGCAAAGAAGAAATTATTTACTGGCATGATGCTCTTTTTCTTTCTTTCTTTTCTTCGTTCTTTTTCTTTCTTTTTTTTTCTTTTTTTTTCTTTTTTTTTTTTTTTAGTTCTGCGCTCCTTTACACTGTGGGTGAAATTGCAACATTCAACAGAATGGTTAATTAATTAGTACCAAGCTCACTGCTGACTAACAACAGCTCGTTTACCTAAAGTACTAATTAAACTGAAAACAATTTACTGATTTATCTTGTTGAAATAGTTGTTTGTGACACAGTTCAAGCCTTGTCCATAGAAAACTGGCATTTTATAAGAAAAAAGAAAGCTGTATTTTTCAACAAGTTTCAGTGATAATTTTCATTAAGGGCTAACATTTGTCCCAATTAATTATGCTGCCATTAACTACATATTGCATTAATGACATACTTCTCTTCTTTCCCTGCTGAATTGCAATATTGTTTTCTTTTATGTCTGTCTACTGAGAAATAAAAAATCATATATGATACCATTTCTGTATGCTTATACAAATATATATATGTAGTATATTTTGCCTAGAAAAGTACCTTTAGTCTTCTGTGAATACTCAGACTTTGGACTTTTATTTATAAGGAATCTTTGATTCATTTTGGGGCTTTATCATTTATTACAAGAAAAGAATGGATTTCAGTGTCTCTATCATGCTTTGGTCTGTGTACTGTACTAAGCTTTTTTTTGCAAAGGGCTTTTGTCATGTTGCTAGCAAGAGTTTCATGTCACTTTATATCTAAGTGTGTTTTGTAACAGTATTTTAGCTCGATGTAGAGCTGAGTAAGTATTGTGAATTTTTTGAGATTTTACTGTGTTAACGTGTTATAAACTGAACTCTTATAACATCATATCAAAGAAGAAAAGCATACTCAATAAATAACAGTAAAAAATATGTTCATAAATATGGCCAACACAGTACGAAAACATATATATACCTTCCAGGCCTGATTTCCAACCTTTCTAAACACTAAAAATCAATTATAGCATTCCCCAACTCTTCAACAGACCATATCCCGTTCAACAGTGTTATGAACAGAGAACTACAAAAAGGAAAATCAACTCTGAGTCATCAGCAGAATATAAGGGATTCAAGTATACAAAAATATTCAAATTATATAGAAACTACTTTCCAGAATTCAAAATCTGTAAAGAAATAGTTCATGAAATTACTGTCCAGTCATAAGGAATTGTGGTGTGACTGGAGAAATAAACTAAGTGCTGTATTAACAAATTAGAGGAAAGAAAGTTACATGCAGATTCATTGGTTTAAAGCTTTTCATGGCTCTTGTCCAGCCTGTACATTAGTGTTGGTTTTCTGTACAAATCTGGTTATGGTGTGCACAACACATGCAAAAAGGAGACAGATTGATTTTCACCTGTGATTGAAGCAGAGCACAAGTGGTGAATTAACCTGAACCAAAGATAGTGTCATTTTATTCCTGAGTCTGTTATGGAGGCATAAATGAGAAATCAGCTGATCTTGTTATTTTATGTTTAAGAAAAACTGAAGAAGATGAGTAGAAATTGTGACAACTGGAAATTAAAGTAAGATTTTGCCATATTGAACAAGCTTTTTTCTTTGGAAACAAAAATTGGGAAAAGAGTGGACCTGATTTATCTGATCTTCAATAAAGTGGTTAGTGTTGTGCTATCATTAGTTGGGGAAGTTCCGAAGGAAAATAAAAATTAGTATATGAATTCTAAAGTGGACTTTCTATTTGTTTTAAGTTAGACTGTTAGAACTTTTGTGAAAGGACAGTAGTAGATGAACGTTTTAATAAAAAATAAGGATTTTTAAATCCTACCTTACTATTAAGCAAGACATAATAATAATACAGTATAATACAATATAATAACAATAAGCAATGCAGTAGCAGGTAACACAATATAGTAACATTAATAAAAATGAATTCAATATACATTATGAATATATATATAAAACAGAAGAGGAAGGAATGTGTGGTGATGGGCTTATGGATTCTTTTGCTACTCTTCAGACAGCAAGAAGTACCAGGAAACTAGCAGTAATTGTGCAATTTGAATTCAAAAAGCACATGGACTATATAATAAGTCAGAGAAGAGGTCTGAGCAAATAAATGCTGTGATCTTTGATGAAACACAGTTCTCACCCTTGTTAAGGCACATATTTTTCTGAGAAGTATGCTAGGAACCATTAAAAGTTAGAAGCAAAACCTCTTGTTTTATGTTGTCTTATGAAGATACAAGGAATGTGTTGTTTGCTTCTTCGTTTGATTGTTTTTGAATGTTATTAACAAGCTATTTCACCTATAAATTTTGAAAATTGTCTAATACTAATCGCAATAGCAAGTATTACACTTTGGGGACATATTCCGCTCAATAGCTACAGCAATAGAAAGATGACAGGCATGATTAATTGTTAACATTGTATAGTCCCCTTATGGTGAATCATATCCAGCTGTTCTTTGATACTTATGCTTTCACTTAATCAAATCTGGAAATAGTAGGAAAGATTTTGTGACAGGTTGCAAGTTTGAGGGAACTTCAAAGGCAAGATTGTTGTGGAAAGGTTTTTGATGTGATAGCTTTGAGGGGTTAAAAGGCAATACCTTATACAAGAAGGATAAAAGATATATTTATATACGTGTAGCTGTATGAATAACAGTGAAAGGAGGGATTAACTTTCAGTCAAATAGTCTTTGTTAAAAAGTCAGTAGGAGAAGAATGAATACAGTAAAGTATGATCTATTGGGTTTTGCATTTGTATCAGTTTTCTGGTCCCAGGACAAAGTATTGTCGTGTAGGACAGTTAAAAAACTGAGAGAAATTAATGTAATTCAACATCTTCCTGGGTGGTTTGAAAGAGATAGGAATCAGACCTGCCAAATGGTTATGCAAATTTAGTGGGTATTTTTAAAAAGCACAGAATCTACCAATCTGTATACAATTGCATCCTTTTTTTTTTCTTTTTTTTAAGGAAAACTACTCATTTTTACCAACATACAGCAAATAGTTTGGCCACTACTTATTCAGATCAGTAGTATATGTGAAAAAGTAGAATTGATCATAATAGTGGTAGAAGGCACAAGATCTCGGAACCAGAGAGGGACTGAGATCTGAAAGACAGCGTATGTAGCGTGAGACATCTGAAGTGCCCTGAAAAAGCTCTGTCTAACTACTTATCAGGTAGAAGTTTAGAGGCACTTAAACTTTTTGCCAGCAAAATTAATTCAAGTTAAGATTTTGCTGGAAATTCAGAAACCTAATTTTAAGAGTCCCTAACATAGATAACTACACGTGGAACAGATCTCTTATCTCCCATAACACCCAGTGAAAATTTTGTCAGTACGACTACAAGGGTCCAAAGACATTCAGATGACAGAATAGAGGTGCATACTTGGAATAAGATGACTAGCTCTCTAATCCCACTGACTGTCTTGACAAGAGCCTGTTACTGTAGTCTAGATGTCAAGTTCACCTGTAGATAACTGAATTTAGGTGTCCAGCTATAGAGCTGAAGCCTACCTTTGCTGATAAACCTATGTTTTAGCAAAGTAATGAATTTTTTTAAGAGTTCTGTGTCCGTTTCTTACTTTAAAACCATTGAGAATCACCATATTAAATGTCCTATTTCATTCATTTTTTAAAGGCTGTACAACTGTCATGTTCCTGAGGGCACCAACAGCCATGACATAGCAGGGCCTATCGCCAGATCCCCACAGCCCTGCCCTTCTGTTCAGCTGTATATAAATTTCACCCCTTAACATGAGATGTGGTAATACTCGGTATTCTCATGTCTAACCCACTTATGGACCCCTATCAGAATCTCTTCCCCAACTGCCCAACATCCATCAGCTCTCAGGAGACAAATGCTACTTTCTTAATATGGAGAAGGAATCTCCTTTTTGTGAGCTTTACTTGGCTGGAGGAAAAAGACATGTAAAAATCCAATTGCTCAGTGATAACAGGTTATACTAAATTTGTTAATAAGCAGAACTTCAGAACTATATAGAACTCATGTTTATTATTTTTATCTGAAAGAAAAAGAAAAAGAAGGGTCCTGGTAATCTTTACTTATAAAGCAGTTTACTAAAAGAATATCTTGTTCTAAAGTAAAATTTGGATCAAGTGAAAATTACAGACTTGGACATTATCATAAAGTCTGCTATTGCATGAGCATAAAATATATCACTTATTGTGTTATGCCAAATTCATTAAAGCATTTATGATGAAAATAACCAGAAAATAGTGCTTACTCAACATAATATATTTTAACTATATAATAAGGATGAAAATATAAAGTTAAGATATTTTTATATATTCACAAGTTATTTATATTCTTAACTGCAAGAATAACAAAATCATTTCCCCATATTGCAGTTTAACTGAACTTAATGATAAATTTTAGAACTAAGTTTTTAGGTAAAAGTAATGTATAATATTGTGACAGAAATTACCATAAGAATGCATTCATGACAAAACATTGCAAAAATACTGATATAAATTCAGTATTTTTTACAAATACATGTTATCATTCTCCTTCTGTATTTGTACACATCCAGGATAGGAAAAGTGTCATGATATGTTGTTTGAAAGGTAGTTATTAAATGATATTAAAATTATTCCTCCATTTATAAACCTTATTGTAAAGGAGATATGCAGCATGAAGTCTGCATAAAGTATTAATGCTTTATATATATATGTATATATAGTATACAGAATTTAAATTTAAATATCTGCCTATGTTTTCTTTAGACAACACAGTCAAATCACACAATTATTTTACTATTCGGAACTGATTTCAGATCACAGTCTGTAATGAAGATGACATAAATGGAGATAGAATTCATAGCTATGAATATGTTACAGTATGACACAACAGTACTGAAACCAATGAAGAAGCCACATTGAGGAAGGACTAGCCCTTGAGAAAGCAATAAAAGTACTTCTGTAAGTATGACTGAAAATAAAGAAATAGCCAGTATTTTGAAAGAACATACTAACAGATATACAAATAAGGTAGAAGCAGAAGTTTGAAAAATCATATATAGGAGAGGTAAGACCTAAGCTGACTCCTGCCAAAGCAACAATATCCTCTGCAAAGAATCAAGAGTTGTGACAGTGAATAAAGAATGACATTACAGAAAAAAATGGGGAAAGTAGGCCTCCTAAATAAAGCATCTTGAAGCAATATAAAAAAAAATTCTTTCTTTTCATTTAGTTTGTCTTTTATTGCACCTTGATCATTTTATGTGTATATTCCTAAGTCTCCTTCTTGGTAATGATACTAGACTTCTAACAGAAGTCTAGAATTATAATATAGACCATTGATGCAGTCCTATACAGATGGCACCATCTCTCCTGTATTTGCATATGTTCAATTCCTATTTTGATAAAAAGAGGACAGACAGAGTTATTAAAGATGAAAAGTTTTGCAGAAAAAGAGAATAAAGTATGGCTTTGCTTTTTGAGATAGTGCATGCATAAGGATTAGGATGAAATAGTCACAAAGTACATAATAAATTTTAATTTTTCACTGCTGATCAGGGGCACAATTTGACTGTTTCGTGCTGGTTTCCATTCTGTGTGATAGCTGTCTCCCTTTCCCCTGTAACAGAGAGCACTCTGGAAAAAAAGGCAGCCTATGGTATATAACCTTGCCAAACCCAGAGCCTAGGTTATGGACCAGTCAGAGCAATGTAAAGGATTGGAAAGTGTTTGGTCTTCAGAGACTAATGCACAGCTTTGGGTGAAGAGTCCCGTTGGTTAGGTAACCCATTCTGAATTGGCACCAGTCACCCCTGCTGAAAACACTAATAGAAAAATTACCCATGGAGAGTGCTACTGTGTTTTGTTTAATGCCCACGCCAGCAACTAGTAAGTGGTAAACCGTAATGACTTGAAGAGTTGTGTTTTGCTTCTGTCTGTGTTGTACAAAGCCTAGCCTTGTACATGTTGGAATGTTGAAACTGAGACAGTTCAATTGAAGTCAAGAGGTTATTAACAAGTATAATAAATTAAATTGTATAAATTAAATGGTTCTGGTTTTCAAGACAATATTTCCTGTAGAATGCACCACATTACTGCCCTGTCATATAATACAAAGGTTTAGGGTTTTCTAATCTTATCCCTTTAGGTACCAGAGATGGTATCGATTGGATGTTTGCCTTGGTGATACCTGAGGTCACATGTCTTTTCTTTTTCACAACTGTCTCTATTTACTGAACTGTAACTGTTATTGTATATGATTTCGTTAATTCCCAAGTCTGTATACTTCACTGCATATTTATGGATTCCCGTATGACCATTTAATGCAGAATATGGAAACAACTTTCAGAACAGAGATCAAGATACATATCACTCCCCCATTAGTCCTTGTAGAAGGTGCCTTTATTGGTGAGCTACAGTTGTACGTGACCTCACATTCACTGTTTTATCCCAGGCATTTTCTTGTGTATTTTTTAATTTGGTGACTCATTATCAACAGCAGTGTTTAAAAAGGCTGGATCTAGTCAAGATCTTTTATAGACTTCACTAGGATATGAACAAAAACGTTTTTAGCTAAAAGAAAACACACATTCTAATTTTTAAGCAATACTGTACTTCACTGAATGTGATAATCTTTTCCTCCACAAGCTCTAACTGAAATGAACCCAACCCTTTTTCTTGTATTGCATTCAGTGATCTCTACTGCTGGATGTAGTCCAATTCAAACACATTTAAAGGATTAAAATAGAAATTGGTTTGAGGATTTAAACATCTGTGAATTATGACAAAGCTTAAACACATCTTCTGGTCATACTGGAAGCCAATACCTAAGTGCTGAGCATACTTTAAGGTTCAAAATGAGCCTCAGTTGGCTAACTGATTTTAAGGATTAGGTAAAACTTGTTGTACCCAAGCACTCTATAAAATACCCTGAAAGAGCAAGATTAAGATTTGCGCTGTCTAACGTGAGACACTAGAATGTGTCCAAATCTGTAAGTTAGCAATTTTCAGCCTTTTTGTTATAAACAAAGTTAACAAATAGGCACTGTCAGAGCCTTTTAGAAGTGCTTGGCTGATCTGAGGTTTGCACTTTAAGACAAGACAAGACCAGCTGAATGTTAGAAATGTCTGCTTCTTTCCACTAGCATTACAGATATCAGAAGATTATCATGCTTAAAATCTGCTAAATCTGGTATTTAAATGGCCTGTCAGCCTTTATATTTATAATTTCCCACAGTTTCCTATAATTTTCACTAACAAGAACAAATTGTTAGCTTGCAAATTTTGAATATGTAGATAAGAAAATTACTGAAATAAACTTCAACTGTGTTGAGAACAGGTTTCCCAGTTAGGCTGTGGACTCAATGGCTCTAGAGGTTTTTAGAACTCAGCCACATAAAGCCTTCAGTGGCTTGAGCTGAGCTTTGAAATTAACCCTGGTTTGAGCAGGAGGTTAGATTAGCTGACCTTCAAAGATCCCTCCAACTAAAGTCTTTCTGTGGTTCTAAGAATAGTAATGTCAGTTCTAGCAAAAAGATCCCATGGGTGTTTGACTAATAAAGAGCAAAAAGGCTGAAATAGAAGATATGACTTTTGCTGCATAACTATTTTTCATTAAGCAGAATATTTATGTAGCTTTTCTTCAGTCTCCTTAATGTCCGAATCATTCTACTGCCAGCAAAACAAGAAACTGATAAAATTATGATTTTAAGTATAGAATGTGGCATAGAATGAAATTAGATATACGCTAATTAAGTCAGCAATGTTTAAAGGCTTTCTACAGAGTGTTGAATGTAATTTGAAAAGGAAACTTCTGGTCTTTGTTCTTTTCTGTGAGCCCTCATCAAAAGAAGACAGGATTTTCATATAGGATTTTATTCTTTTCATGAGGCAGAAGAGGAAAGATTTGGTTACAGATTGTAGGATTGGTGAAATTTCACAGTGTAGTTGGAGGTCAGTGACAAGTGGTGTTCCCCAGGGGTCAGTACTGGGTCCAGTCCTGTTCAATATATCCATCAATGACCTGGATGAAGGGATAGATTGCACCCTCAGCAAGTTTGCTGATGACACAAAGCTGGGGGGAGTGGCTGACACATCAGAAGGCTGTGCCGCCATACAGAGAGATGTGGACAGGCTGGAGAGTTAGGCAGAGAGAAACCTTATGAAATTCAATAAGGGCAAGTGTAGGGTGCTGCACCTGGGGAGGAATAACCCCATGCACCAGTACAGGTTGGGGGCTGACC
>VWZL01005844.1:211754-238663 GCA_013396915.1 Stercorarius parasiticus
ACAGGCTGCCCAGAGAAGTGGTGGAGTCTCCATCTCTGGAGACATTCAAAACCCGCCTGGACGTGTTCCTGTGCAACCTGCTGTAGGTGACCCTGCTCTGTCAGGGGGGTTGGACTAGATGATCTCCAGAGGTCCCTTCCAACCCCTATCATTCTGTGATTCTTTGATTCTGTGATTTAATATTTTAACCTAGTTTAAGACAGTAGCAAATTGTATTGTTATGATGAGAAATGCATCCTGCTGAAATACTATGGTCTCTTTAGAGAGCAGATATTCCTACCACTTAAATCACTACTTGTTATGAAATAATAAAAAATGTTAAACTAGGAATTGATTCACTTTATCTAAATATAGTTATTTAGTATCATTCAGGGAAAGAGTCTGAAAGAAGCTGTGAAATGTGGAATTTCAATTGGTAAATTTGCCACTAGTAATCCTCTGCTGGAGGGCTTCAGTGAAACAAAAAGCAACCGAAATAGTGGAAATACTATTTGACTATTGACTGCAGATGAGCTTGACTGAAAAATTTAGTTTTTATTTGCACCTGTATAATTTTTTTTTTCATTCCATCTCTGAAAGAGAATGAGGGAGTGAGATAGGGGGTGGTGGGGAAGAGGATCCAGATACATAAATATTCCCCCTTTGATGATCAAAATCTATGTCTGAATCCAAGAACTATGACTTGGACCTTTTTTATGGGTAACATATTGCAGATAAATTCAAAACAACAGAATTTCTAAGCAGACAATCACTTTCAATAAGGTTATGCAGCTCTGGGTCCTAATGAGCATACACTGGTGATTACCAAACAAACAGTTAGGAATTCTTGCCATATGGAAAGTTATCTTCAGTGCTTACAATGACTTCACCCAGCTGTCACTACAAAGTGTCCAGCAGTAGAATTACTCTCTTTTCAATCTGTCAGGAAACTTCAAAGGCAATATACCATCAACATAGAGTATTGTTTTTCAATATTACACCCCATAGAGATAAGAAGCTGTTGCAGAAAGTCACATTTCGAGCCTTATAAACTCTTAGAAGTCTCATATATATTTATATATATGTTAATTTCTATAGCTAATCATTAATTTCAAAAGACAATGACAGAGAGGAATACAGAAGACATAATACAGATTGTATGTTACATAAAATTTTGCTGCACATACATCAAAATGATTTGGCTAATCTTTGAGTGGCATAAGTTGCTACATATGCCATATGTAGCATATGCCACAACGTAGACGTTATGTCTTTATGTAGCACCTTTGGTGCGTAGATCTAAGAAGAAAGCTCTCATGTCATGAAAGACTCGATGAACTCCATTGAATCAGGTTTATTTTGATGCCACAACCAATAGCATAGAGTTTCAGTATTAAAAATACCCTCTAGGGCAATACAGTGGACCAACGTGTTTTTAATCCCCATCTTTAGAGGGAGTTCAAGGTTGCTTGTCTACATTGGCAAAATTTAGTTTTGTGGCAAAATCAGCATGGGTTCACATTAGAGTAAAAGAGGTCACAGTGAAAGAATTAATGAAGAGTGGTAGGGCTGCAATAGTCTCTGGAAGCAAATAAAGATACAGTTAGAAAGTAGTCAGCGGTGGTTTTGTGGGTGTTGTGGTCTTAGCAATAATTAATGCAGCTTAAGTAGTGTCAGGTGACCAAAGCAACTAGGATGAGTTGATGTGGCTTCATGACCTATGGGAACCCTTAGGTAACAGAGGCAACTGTCTCTCTTAGTCTTGCTCTCCTCTTTTATATCTTGGCTTCTATTAAGATCTTTCTATTCGACAGTCTGCCTACATTGCGACTTGCTACTATAGCCTGTTGCTTACTTTGTCTGCTGCTGTGAGCTGCTTTGAGCCTTGCCCTGTAAGGCATATTTATAATAAAAGACAAAGTTATTGTTGTAATAGTAAAATCATCAAAAGGCAGACGAGAGTGTGGATGGAAAAAGAGAAGCCGCAAGAAAAACTTCAGGTAATCTGGAAAATAAGGGGAATGTAGAACTGCTAAACAAATTGGCACTTGCCAATTTAAATTTTTTTATGTTCCATCATTAGGCCAGAATATAAGAGACGGGCGCACTCTGGTAGCATATCTTCTAAGAGCTGTCTATTACTGGGAACTGATTGCTTGCTGTGAAGGTCTGCAGGTGGACAACTGGTCCCTGGCCTGAGGTTTGGCTACCTCTGCAGCCATGAGTGTTTGGGCAGACCATGCTAAATTGCTGGGCATGACAAATAACACAGTGAGTAGATAACGGAATTATAGATAGCGCTGTTAGGAATGGATGGATTTCACAGATGGGTAAGGGAAATTATGTGAAAGACAGCCAAACTTCACAGATATTTAGAGAAGAGGATTAAGGATCTTTTGGAGAATAGTGTCTTGCAGAGCCAGCAGTGCCTAAGTAACCATATCAGTAATATGATGCATGGCTGAGATGATCTAGGTAACAGCATAAGAAGTGCCACATTTGTATACAGACTTAGCAAAACTGGGACTATTGGGGAAAGAAGTAAGAAGGCAGGAGGGGTGTTTATGTGGGAAGACACAAAGGTGGAGAAAGAGGGGAGATCAATGGGGGAAGAAGCAGCCTGGGAAAATGAAGGGGATAATAGGGACAGGCTGGTCATGTGTGAGATGCTGGTCTGCATGTTTTTCCTGACAGACCCCCACACCTGCACCAGTCACTGCAAACTGTCCTGTCTTCATAATACACTGTATTCTTAATGATTTTCCATGTGAGGAGGATTTCTATTCTGCGTGTGGAGGTGCACATGCATGGCCTGATTGTGAATTTCAGCATGCTTTATCCGGTGAGTGGGATGAGAGATCTGGGTGCCTACAACTGCAGAGCCCAGGATCTGTGTACCAGTTGCTGGATGGATCAAGCATCTATGGACAGCTAGTGAAGAAATCCATGTGTCAGCACATCTGTGTATGTAGCTCTAGCGAACACTATTTGATCACAGGCAGGGGGAAGAACTGTCTTGTCCAAGATGGTATTTGGGCTATCATTTACATGTTATAACTTCTGTTGGTTCTTTCACTGCAGATGGGTAGAAAAATAGATGTTTTAAGACTGTTAGAGTGAAACACATGAAATTATGTATCTGAAAGTTCTCTGGACTGTTATCTTCTTCACCAGACAGATATGTTTCAAAACTACAGTTCTTTCTTTTCCTTCCTTCCTTCCCTCCTTCCTTCCTTTTTCCCCTTTTGTGCTGTTTTCCTTTTTTAAAGTTAAAGGAAAGGGTTGAACCTCCCTTTCTTTCCAGGACGTGTAGATTTTTCTTAAAAAGTATAAATAAAATATCAGTAGCTTTTCACAGACCTGAAAATGTTTCAAATCTTTTTTGTACAACACTAACAACATAAACTAGAATGCCTTTAACATAACATGAATTAAACATAACAGTAAAATAATAAATTTACAGCATTCCTAAAACCAGTAAGTATTCTAATGTGGTTGTAAATCTCAAAACTTTATTTCTACAGAAGACTGGAAGAGGAAAGCAATTGTGTTATTATAAATTTTGTCTTATTTTCAGCAAAAAATAATCAAAAAGCAAGGATTTTTTATTGAAAAATTGTAGTTAGACTTTTAGAGAGGGAAAGGAGAAAATTAAAATCCATCACTGAAAGATATTAGAAGTGCAATACATTTTTCTCTTCATTTCTATATTATCTTTTCTCCCTTCCCTCCAAAAGAAACAAATGAGAAAATGAAAATGAAAAGCAAGAGGAAAAAAAAAAGCACTGTCCTTACTATTATTGCATGAAAATAATGGAGAACATATTCAGCTGAAAAACGTTGGGAACCTCATTGATGTATTTCTGATTTTATACAACTTCTTTCCTGCTAATGAACTTCAATCTGATGAAATTTTCACTACCACTAGTAATACATCTAGAAACCAGTGGGTAAAATATACTTTCCAATTTTTTTGCAATATCTTTTTCTTGAACATTGTTTTCCTGCGAAGTAACATTATTCTCTATGATCATCATTTTGGATACATAAGAAATTAATTTCCATTGCAGATTATAAAATGTCTATTTCCTTTTTCAGGCTGATCTTCAAAATGGAGTTATTAGCTGAAAAGAGATCAATAATTTCAAGTCACTGTCCTTTACAAACTTTTCTCAGTTGACTAAAAATCAATAGGTCAGAGAAAAACTGTTCTATCATAGGATGTAAAAGGTTAACGTTATCCTCAAGACCCCAATTCAGTTAATTTAAGACAAATATAATTTTCAAAAGGTTAGGCCAAAATGTATCTTGTAAACAAGAACAACTTTTTTTTCACAGAAAACCATGGGCCTAAACAATATATCTTCAACTGATTAAAAATATTTTCCGTTTACAACACAGAACACAATATGTATAAAACTGCTAATCAAGTTTAATTTCAAAGTTTTCTGTGCATGTTGTGCTTTTCTTTACATAAACAAACCCTTCTGAAGGATTTTGATAATTGAAAAATAATTCGGGTTCCCTATCCCAATAAAATGACAGATATCCCCCACTGTAACCATTTCCAATTCCTCTTGCTACCGTCACATTTTGCTTTGTTACTTTTAACAAGTAGAGATATTATCAAAGATCCCATTCCCTTTATTGCTCTTCTGCAATGAAATTATGAGAGTTTAAAATGCTATGAAGAGTCTAGTCCTGACCTAGTTCCCTGTAGTCAGGTTTTTATCCTTCCTCTGATTTTAGTGTAAGCTTGAAGAAATTGGAATCAAGTTTTAGTTTGTGGTCTTTTTCAGAGTCAACTAATCTTAACCCTCCTCCTCTTCTGCTTTTAACAGAATAAATTGTTTAGCTGTGAATAAAGACTGAATACGGGAATGAACAACTGGACTTTGTCATCATGATACCTGATATCTATCACTCATTGTGTGTTTTCAGGTTTGTGGTTTCATTACTAAAGGATTTTGATGATGATATTACTGCACCCTGCACAGCACAGAGCTGTTGCCTTGTTCTTGCACCACCTCAGGAATCACATGAGTAGGTTCAAACCTATTAGAGTCTACAGTAGAAGAGAAGCAACTAAAATAAAATTTCATTAGGTTAGATTGCTTCCAAAGTGGAGATGTGGGAATATTTTATATTAATATATTTCTATAGAAGAAGAATATTTTTAAGAATTTTCCTTGGAGGAAGAATCTTTTAAAATCCAACTACATTCATTATTACACAAGAGAGGGTTTGCTTGCCTCCGCAGAATAAGCTGTGGTTCTATATCCATGGTTAACTGTATCATTATAAGGAGATAACCCTGGTTCCTAGTGTTCCAAGTGCTACAGAGTCCATCCCCTTTTAGCGGTAGTTTAGCGCTAGCCTCCTCAAGAGCAGGGTGGCATGTGCAAGCTTCATAACATTTGGTCCAGGTTGCCTCTGGGTCCCATAGGATACTCCTGTGAATAAACTGCTCATGTAAAATGAATCATCAATTTAAAGGTTAAGAATTCATTAACATTGAATACATATAAAATGTCATTTTAAGGGAATCTTTCAGCTTAAATATATATATACACACATATGTGTTTGTTTAAATATATTAAAGAACTGTACAGACAACATAAAATATTTTTAAAGAGAAGGCTTACCAATTTTCTGTAAAGCCCAGTCAATCTTGTTCCTTTGCCAAAATTTGAATTCAGTTGCGTAGTAATAAAAAACGTCCTACCTCATCATTGTGAAAAGCACCTACTCACACTCATCAGCTTCAGCTACCTTTCACACATTGTAAAGTTGACACACTAAGTCCTTTCCATTAGTTTCACTGTTCCTCTTATGGCTGACTTGTCACAGAGGTCCAAAGTTTAAGCCAAATGTCCTTTCTCAAGGATACCTGATGCTTACTTTGTTCACAAAGAGGGTTTAGCGATGTAAAATAGCAACTGCCCATGTAGGAAGGTCAAAAGAAATATACTGTAAGCTTGAAAAGGAGTATGTCTAGAGAGAAGGTTAAAAGTAGTTTAAGCCTAATTCCATGAAGTAAAAAGTCAAGTTGTATTTCTACGTTTTACATATTCACATTTGTCTGTGGCAGAAAATACACCCATAACTCCTCTGAAGTGACTCTTGCTACAGAGTGCAATCTGTTCCAAGGCAGTCTCTATACAAAATCAAATATGTTTTTAACAAGAATATATATATGCACAAACATAGACATTTGCCCTGGTAGATTCCTATGAATGGGAATGGGATCTTTGATAATGTCTCTACTTGTTAAAAGTAGCAAAGCAAAATGTGACAGTAGCAAGAGGAATTGGAAATGGTTACAGTGGGAGATATCTGTCATTTTATTGGGATAGGGCTTAGGGAACCCAAATTATTTTTCAATTATCAAAATCCTTCAGAAGGGTTTGTTTATGTAAAGAAAAGCACAGCATGCACAGAAAACCTGGTAGACAGGTAGCCCTAGAAACTAATATAATGTTTTAAACAGAAACAAAGGAAAATTGCATTATAAAATTGTTCACAGTCCACAGATGAAAGTATTCAGCAAGATCCTGAAGCCTGAAGTCTAGGTGAGTTCTCAATTTACTCATATAAAATGTCAAATGAGATTTTTGTATGTGGTGCAGGTGTCAATGATCAGCAAAACTGAGTTTGAAGGAGACCAGCTATGGTATTTTAGCCAAGTAATACTGTATTGCCACTGCTACTAACAGGCTAGTAACAAAATTTTCAAGGCCTCGGGAATGAAGCTTGTCAGGCTTGGGTTGCCTGAACTTTCCTTGATGTTCTGGAGCTTTGATCTCATTTGGTTTACCTGCAACAGAATTTTTTTTTTTAAATGACTGGGTAGCTATGGCTACCGTTTGTGTTATTTTTCCTTATATTTGTATGGGACAACCATGGTTTTTACACAGATAGTAGCAACAAGTTGCTATGTTGTCAGAATACCTTTAAAAACTGTTTATGCATCAGGCAGTGTCTCAGAGAATACTTCTGTTAAGGAAAGGGTTGTATTAATTATTCCATTCACTGAATGTTCCTCAAAACATTATTGAGGCAAACATAAAGATTCCCCTTAACATAAATGAGTTTAAAATGGATTCTAAGATGAAGATTCATGCTAAACATAAACACATAATGCCCCTTTAGATTTAATTGTGTACCCCGGCAGTCCAGCAACTGCCCCTTCCAGAATGGCAGAGGCTGCCTACAGGTCCTCTGATGCACCTGTCAGCCCCATGCAGATGTCTCCATACCTTCAATAGCAAAAGATACCAATGTTTAGGTGGCTGCATCGTTCCTAAATGTCTGACTTCTGAGGTGCCACACAAGAGACAAGAAATTGTTCCCTTTCAATTTCCCAAAGTTGCTTACACTTTATAATATTTTAAATTAAATGCTATAGTGATACTTGGATGAGAACCAGTGATGGTATAGATATGAGTCACAAAATAATCACACAATTATTTAAAGCGGTACTCCTTCCTATTAAAATAATTGAATCTTTTTGTTGATCGAACTCTTAGCATTGGATCAACGTATTGGATCAAACTGCTAATACTCAGCGACTTAAGTTCTTGTACTTCAGGACAGTCAATTAAATTAAAATGCTCCCATTATGTATGATTAAAAGTCCTCTGCAGACATTGACTATGCTTACTGGCTGCGGCTGACATTATGTCCATGTTATCAAATATCCTATGGATATTCTTTTGCTTTCCTGTTCCATTTATTGCTGTGCTATGTATTTTAACACATATATACTCACTTGAAAGAGGTAATCTTGTGTTCTCCACTGGGGGCACCTCTCTACGGACAGAATCTACGCAGACTCAGAAAATCCATCTGGAATCCGTCCAATGCTGCATGAAAGTGTGTTGTCCAGCATCTGAAGGGATGTAAAATTTACTCACTGTCTATATTCTTTTTTTTGTTCTATCTTATTTAAACAGCTGTTTTATTATGTTATTTGTTGTCAGGCCTTTTCTTACTGAGATCCAAAAAGAACCCCACACCGTCTCTCTCGCCCTTCACCTTGGTGACGAACACCTTGTTTATTGGATTTTAAGATATTTGTGTTTACTTGCCAAAATGGAAGATATTGGAAAAGTGACATTATCACACACTGAGGCATCGCTGTTTGATTTTTAAATTTTCTGTTACGTGTGTGCATGTATAGGAGAGAGCTGGACAACATCCATAATAATGTCATGGAATGCCTTCTTAAGAATAAAAAGTAACACAACATTTTAATAAACAACATTTCACATTCTTTTAGATCAGAAACCTAGCCACCCAGTTTTGAACTTTAATCGGATACTTTTCTGGTAGAGTACAAGATAGATAACTGCATATGCATCAAATGAGTGGATTATGACTCTTCAGAAGTTAAAGTTCATCTCTGCAATTAAATCAACTCTGGTAAAAACAGCAGCTTTGCAGAAAGGTCATACATGAGTGCTGAGAGGCTGCAATCCAAAGCATCTAAAATAAACAGCAAATGAACTGCCTAAAAGCTTGTAAATCTAGTCTTTCCTGTACATCTGCTGACAAAGCCAAGATGTTATGGAACAAAATTTTTTTAAATAAACTTGAAAAAGAAGCTAATTTACTTTGGCAGATTATTTGCATTGGAGACACTTAGTGGAAATCTTGTTTGCCAATGACAAAAGTTTTTTGTTTTTGTTTTTGTTTTTGTTTTTTGTTTTTTAACTGTTTCCAAGTGTTAATGAAGCTGGAAACAGATCTTAATGTATTCAGGAAAAGAAAGAAGAGGTTTTGTGCAAGACAGCACTTTAACTGAGAAAAAATGAAATTTAAGATTACAGTTTAAAAAAATGTACCAGGTAAAAATGGGGACACAACTGGGGTGTTTAAAAAACTGGTATATTGAAGCAAGGTACTATAAAACATTTTTCCACAATACAGTATCCAAAATACATTTTTTTAATTGAATTAATTTTCATTGAAAAATAATAGTTTTCATTACTCATTGAAAGACTTGCACCATTCTTTCAGAGAAAAACAAAGGAACATATTTCTCCACTTTCAAACATGAAGAATCCTTCAAAAGATTTATGCCGTCAGGAAAATCAGTAACAACTTGTACAAGAATTAATAGGAAGGGATTCTGGGGAAACTAGCATGCAGAGCTGCTAAAGAACATATAGCCTTATTTTAATCCAGTGTTTTGCAGGAAATAAACTATTATGCAGCATTATATCTAGAACATAAATAATGCAAAAGTAATTTTGTGCACTAAGGATATAATGTGCAGATATGTTAAATAAAAAAAAATAAAAAATTAAAAAGGAATCTAGCATCCTATAAAAGTAGAATCTGAAACTCCAGGTTTAATTTTAGAACAAATCTGCACAGAGATGTAGTTAAAAGGGAAGTAGTAGAACCTGAGGTAAATATTTCTGGGTCTTTTCCTTGCCCCCTTTATACCACATAAATCTTTTCTGAAAAGTTGGATTAGTTGTTCATGTGGAGTGGTATGAATTTTCATCACTGTGACCAACAGAGAAAAGATGTTCTGTGATATAAGTGAGCGTACCACTGTGCTGGAACATATCGGTGAACTGACAACATTTCATTACCTGTTAGCTGACTCAGCATTTCTGCTTTTATAGCATTTTTTTATTATAGTTTTTTTAGTCCTTAAATCATTTGAAAAATGCTCAAATAAACTATCAATATTTTATAGAGATTTATTTTGCCCTTGAAGTACAATGGTCTGTGATTAACTTGTTCTTCTCATACTTCCTGCAGTTTTCAATTAAAAATATACTAAGGCTTAAAATTACTACTAGGTTTTGTTAGTGTTGACTAATTTTACTCCATCTTCTCTCAGCTAAACAGTTGCCTTAAAAAAACATATGCCTTAAAAGTTCAAGAGATGCTGGGTGACTAGTAGCTGAATCAGCTTCAGATCAGGATCTTCTTTAAAATAATTTAAGAAAAAAATATTTCACTATGATAAAAATAAGAGGACAAATAGACAAAGGGGAGAAATATGTATCCTTCTTCTTCCCCCGCCTCCCAGAGTAAGTGTGAATGGGATTCATGAAGTATAAATGGGGACTATAAACGTGTTGTGCAACTTGTCCTATTCTCACTCCTCTCTTTTTATAATTTTTCTTGATTTCTTATTAAGGGATAACTAAGCTAAGATGGAGCTTTAACCAGTTATTATTTTCCTGTTACTGGAACATGTGAATGACTAATATTAATCATACCAAATAAACAAATTTGTGGCAGCCCTTGGGAAATGAATGTGGAAATAACACTGTTCTTTTCCATGCTTGCTTGATTCAGTATTTTCAGTTCTTATTTTCTCTAATTAAAAAATACATGGATAGGTTTGGGGGAGATAAAATCAATCAATTTTTCAACAGAAAATCAATAAAACTAGACAAAGAGTCATTGTCTAATGAATATGAAAAAACCCTAAGTATGTAGCTTTAAAATATAATTTTAAAATTATATCCTGATAAAAAGGTATATTTTTTTCACAACTTCTGAAGCTTTACAGCATGAGATATTTTCATTTAAAGTATAAGCTTGAAAGCAACAACTACTGGTGTCATGTACCTTGAAATTAGAAACAGATTACTTCTAGATGATTCATAACTGTAATAATCCACCCTTAATTTTTACAACCATTGCAACAGAATCAAGGACTTCTTGTGAAACAAGCAAGGTACTGCGTATGTGTGGGGATGTTTGGTGTTCAACCTGCCCAGCATGGAACAGAAGATCCTTCCACGACACAGAAATGAAGTGTAGGATAGGCTAAGTACAGATGTGTAGGGTTGAGAAAAGGCAAGAATCTGACAATGTATTTATGTGTGTATAACCTACTCTGTGAGCTATGATGAGTTACGATACGATTTACAGGAATTGTCATGATGTGCAATATGAAGTGTTATTGCAACCTTTTCTTGAAGTAAGTGCATCTACGACGTAAAAAGTGTTAATGCATTAATAGTTTGGAAATGATCCACTGCCTATTTTTATGAATACTGTGCCAAACTCTTTCCTTTTCTAGCTTATTAAAGACTAAAATGTCCAGATTCCCATATGAATTCCTCCTGAAAAAAACTTACTACCATTCATTTTGAGGTTCTGAGCTCTGTGTGTTCCTTGCAATTTACCTATGTTGAATTCCATTTGCAATGTGCCAATGTAACATCAAATCAAGTCAAAATGCATATTACTTTCTTCCCTCAGAAATGTATTGCTTTTATGTGATCAATGATTCAGAAAGAAAAATCCCTAAAATAGCCCTCAGCAGGTATCTTATTTTTGCTTCATTACCTGAAAGATAATTGATAAATATAATTTTAAGGGCCATTAACAAAATATTTTCTTTTAGAAAATATTGAAAGAATAAACTCTTTTTTTTATTATAAAATCTAAAGGGATAGATAAAAGAATGGATTAATTATGAATAATTGGAAAATTATATTTAATGTTATTATTTTTCAAAGGTAAAACCAGTTTCATTACAAATCTTGCTCATTTTATGTATAACCTTTCAAAATGAACCATCTGTTGGTATTTAATATTGAGTAGTGCACCAAAAAAATAATTTTTCCAAAATTTGCAATGTGTACAAATATTCACTGAATGTTTAAAAGATATTTGTAATCACTACTTTATTAAAGTCAGAAGTCAAACATTCTAAATATAAGACTTCTCAGAACTTAAGTTGTTTGTACAGACCTAATTTATTCTCCTATATATTGTATGCATTCTAATATAGCTCTTTAGTTAAATGATCAGATATTTGTCTTAGCTTTACTTAATAGTATTAATAGTGCCAGAAGATGAAGTAGCAAACATGGGCAGATGTAATTAGTCTTGAATTAATATTTCTGTGCAACCTGAGTCATCATTTCAGAACAATGCAGAAAGAATATAAACCATCTAAATTTTCAGTTAATCAGAATTTTGACCAGTCAGAAAGAAAATTTTAACTTGAACGCATAGAGGATTGTAGTGGATAGATTAAATATCCTTTACCTGATGGAACTGCATCACTGACTTGTAGTTTTTACACAAGGAGTTGATTTCTTCAGTATTCCAGTCCAACAACTGGGGCAGCTTTTCAGACTGAAAAGGGCAAAATGAAGGTTCTGACACAAAACATTGACATCTGTTTACAGTTTAGCTTTGCTAATAAATAAAGGGACAAATGCTTTGTTATGAATTTAGAAGGTGTAATTATATGAGCCTTCTCTTACAGCTGTGTTGGAAGCTGTGCTCTGTCAGACATGACACATGGGTTGCCAAGTCATTTGGAATAGAAAATCATAGGGCAGGCAGCAATAACTGGTAACCATTTTCCGCACTTTGTTCATTTGATAAACTCATATGCCTTAAATATACCTTATGCATCCACTGAGACACCTTTCTTTAGGAAGACTTGCCTGATTTTCTTAAAGCACAAGAGACTGAGCTGCTTCTGATCCATGCGAGCATAAATGCCTGTTGTGGTTTGGGCTGGGTTGGCCACTAAAATGAATGACAGATGCTCTCTAACTTCTCTCCCGAGTGAGAGAAGAATGAGAGAGAGAGAGACATATGAGTTGAAAAGAAACTAAACTACTTTAATGAAATATTAATAATAAAATAATAATAAGAGAAAGATAGTAATAGTAATAAGAAAATAATGAAATAGATGCAATATATATAAAATCGTATTGAGCTCCCAGGATGATGATCGCGTCACCAGTGGGCACAGGTCTCCTGGTTTGAGGTGGGGGACAGCATCTGTCATGTTTCAATCGCCAGTCAAGCCCAAACCATGACAACTGGGAGAGCCCCAGACTGGACTCAGCAACGGACATGAACTGGATTCTGGATCTGGATTCAGGAATGCACCGTTTGTGATCAAGTCTTCTTTGGACGCTGGCCATTGAAGAAGGAGGCTGACCCCTTTGATCCCTCAGCTTTTATACTGAGCATGATGCGATGGGATGGAATACCCTGTTGGTCAGTTTGGGGTCACCTGTCCTGTCCGCTCCTCCCTGCAGGTGCGACCTCTCTACGCTTTTCTGTTTTCGACCCTTCAAGTTGGTGCATAACAAAGTTAGTTGACCTTGGTTGTCATAGAAATAAATATAAGCAAGAGCCTCTCGGCATACCATTCCTTGATATTCACTATAAACATCAGACCTTACTTGCTAGAAGCAGATACTCTCTGAAAAATACGCCATTATTTTCAAGGAGTTAGAAGAGGCTTAACTTAAAAGTAAAATTACTGAAAAAAAATGGGTTCTGTTTTACCTCAAACTAGGGCAATGTCTCATCAGCTGCTGTAAACAACTTCCTTTGGAGATAAAAATATTTACTTTTACTAAACATTTCATACCTGTGTATAAATATGGACTACTTGTAGTTGGAATGATAAAAAAGACTTTAAATGTCTTTTTAATACTCTTACCCATGCACTGTTCATTATGCATATTTCAGCCTGTATTAACATACTTCACATAGTACATACATGACACCTAATTTTAAGTTAGTATATCCCATTATCAAAAATTTAATGAACGTATACATAAAACTGAATATTAACTAATGCTTTAGTTATAACTGTTACTGTTGTTATAATTATTATTAATAATGAATATATAATTTATAAATACATTTTTTTATATGAGGAGGAAACCATCTCAGAAACTTTGCTGTAGAAATTAGTAAATTAACAGAGTAATTACAATCTGTAGAAATAAAGATGCAAGATGAATGGAATACTATTTAGAACTGCAATATCATTCTAGTTGAAGGAGAAAGATTTAACTTAGAAATAATTAAAAATAATTTTGACTTGTGCTTTGAAAAACCTGATTTTTATTGTCTCATTGACTGTAAGCCAAGTCATAGAATCCTGCCTAGGCATTTTACCCAAGTAATCCTTTCTCTAAACTAGTAATAGTTTAGAGCAAAAAAAGCAGCAAGGTAGTCAGATCACTACCCAGAATGCAAAAAGTTAATGGCATGATAATGTCTACAATACAGGCAATAAGACTGTTAACTGACTACTCAAATATGTACTGGTTTATTTGTTTTAAAAACAACTATATGGATGTATGAAATACTTATTAAATGCAAAATTATGAGAGAGACAGAACTGTGAGACCAAGAATAAGTTCTGTTGAAATCCTTGTATAAGTCACATTTTCTTTCCATGTTTAGCTAGTCTTTTTGCAAGCAGAACACTAATGGCAAACACTGAGTCTTTGCTTCAGTAAGAATGTCAGGATTTGGTCTTTTATTACAAATACAAAAGCTTTATGTTAGCATTGATAATTAAATAGAATGAAAAGACATTTTGCAATAATGTGATGCCTTTCATCATTAGGCAAAAGATTAGCAATTGTAAATTAGTTCAATAATTCCTTTCAGAATCCATTTTGCAATGTTTATTCAATACTTTCTGGACAAAATTCATTTCCACAAGAGTAGTTCAGTACTTCTGCTGAAGGTAAGGTTCACTTTTAAATATTTATACCTATATATACCCTGCTAATACATTTCAGAATTGACTTATATCCACTACTAATATCACTATTTCTTATAAAAATTCCCTCTCTGTCCAGAGAAGATAAACCAAGATGATGACTATTAATAAAAAAATAATGAAGAAAATCTAGAGATTTATAGACAAATACCATCAAAATTAGATGGGCAAATAATCATATATATTATTTATAGAGTAGAAGATAAAAAGTAGATTAAAAACAGTAAGCATGAATTTACTTTGTCAAATTAGTCTAACTGTTCTCTAAAATTATTTTGCGTCTGTAGAGAAAGCAAAAATCTTTACCTTAGCAAGGCTTTGAAATTATCCCAACACACTTTATAATAAACTATCTGAAAAACATGGAATAGGTAAAACTACTAGCAGGTGGCTGCATAACTGGTTAGCTGCTATCAACGGTTTACTGCCAAAAAGGAAGACTGTAACAAGAAATATTCTGCAGGGATCCATCTTGAGTCTGATTTTATTCATGTATTTTCATTATATGCCATCCAGAGGAACATTGAAAGGCTTTAGAGGGGGGTCAACAAGGCCAAGTGAAGGTCCTGCATGTGGATCAGGGCAAGCCCAATACAAGCTGGGTGGAGAATGGATTGAGAACAGCCCTGAGGAGAAGGACTTGGGGGTATTGGTTGATGAGAAGCTCAACATAAGCCGGCAATGTGAGTGTGCTCATAGCCCAGAAAGCCAACCGCATCCTGGGATGCATCAAAAGAAGCGTGGCCAACAGGTTGAGGGAGGTGATTCTGCTTGTCTACTCTGCTCTGGTGAAATTCCACCTGGAGTACTGAATCCAGCTCTGGAGTCCCCAACATAAGAAGGATACAGACCTGTTGGAGCGAGTCCAAAGGAAGGCCATGAAAATGATCAGAGGGCTGGAGCACCTCTCCTATGAAGACAGGCTGAGAGAGTTGGGGTTGTTCAGCCTGAAGAAGAAAAGGCTCTGGGGAGAACTTAGAGCAGCCTTCCAATACTTGAAGGGGGCCTACAGAAAAGGTGCAGAGGGACTTTTTGTCAGGGAGTGTAGCAATAGGACAAGAGGTAATGGGTTTAAACTTCAAGAGGTTAGATTTAGACTAGATATAAGGAAGAAATTCTTAAATGTGAGTGTGGTGAGACACTGGAACAGGTTGCCCATAGATGTTATGGATGCCCCATCCCTGGAAGGGTTCAAGGCCAGGTTGGATTGGGCTTTGAGTAACCTGTTCTAGTGGAAGGTGTCCCTGGCCATGTCAGGGGGGTTGCAGCTAGATGATTTTTCGGGTGATGGTATATTTAGCTAATTTGCATATATGAAGCTGGAAGAGGCTAAAAATCTGCTCAGTTACAAGATTAAAAGAAACCCAAACAAATAAAACAAAACACTTTCATTAAAAAAAGAAACAATGAAATGCAACAGCAAGGACAAGGTATTGTGTTTATGGAGAAATAATTACTTCTCAAGCACAGCTCAGAACAATTGGTTTGGCACCAGTTCTATTAAAAAAGGATCCAGGGTTATTGTGGATACTGTGCTGGACATAAATGAAATATGTAGTTTTATCATAGATGAGACATAAGCACCTGTACATGACATAAACACATCTAAAACCTCTATGACAGCCTGTCTTTTCTCAGCAGTACTAGAGCTCAGCTGGAGCAGTGTCCAGTTTGGGGTATTACCCTTCAGAAAAGAAGTGAACAAACTGGAGAGTAACCTGAGAAGAGAAATATTTGTCTGAAGTTTAGAAAAGATGCCCTACGGGAAAGAATGAAGAAATGCGTTGCTGTTGGTTTTGCCCAAAGGAGACAAATTTGAGGGAGACAACCTTGGAACAAATAGAGAACGATGCAAAAAACCGTCATGGTGTCTACACAATTACATTATGGCAAGGAATGCTCAAGTTAAATATTAAGGAGCATTTTTTAGAAAATTGTGCAATTGAATAAATCACTTAATGAGGCTGTGGAACATCTGTCTTTAGTCATACTTAAAGATATGCAGGACAAGTCACTATCAGGAATAACAGAGGTCCATGTCCTTGCAAATGATCCTGCATTTGAACAGTGGGTATGATGTTGTTCCGGTTTGAGTGACACAGGATGAATTTCTTTTGAAGTAATTTTAATTTTCAGTAAAGTCTCTTCTAATGCTTGGGAACACTGTACTTTTAGAAGACTCTAGTGTCTGAATTTTTAAAAATATTTACTTTATCGCCAGCTATGGTATGTGGGTCTCAAGATTTCAGTGTTTTCAAGTTAGACAGGTGCCGGGATGAGAAGGAGAGAGACCCAGGCACTTGACCCAGGCTGGCCAACAGGATTATTTCATACGATGAACGGCACACTCAATATAAATTAGAAAGTTTGCTGAGGAGATCTCTCTCTTCCTTGATGGCTGCAATCCTGAGAACTTCTTGCCTTAGTGCCAGACCCCTGGGGCCTTCCCTTCCTCCCAAAGCCATTGCGTTCACAGTGTCTTACATTTTCTGTCCACTGCTGGCAGTGCACAGCTCTCTAATGATATAATTGGCTGAGTATAACCTTTGTATATTTTATATTGGTATCGGGATTGATGTTGGTTCTTTAGTGTTATTAATGTTAATTATTTAGTCTTATTCTACTAAATCTATTTATATTTCTACCCTTGGGTTTCCTTGTTTTTTCCCCGGTTCCCCTTCCTGGGTGCGGAGGGGTCATCAGGTGATAGAATAATTGTCTAAATGACAATAAATTGTTGTGGGTTCTTCAAGCCATCACAGATGCTCATGAGCTTTCAGCCATATTTGTTTTACGGCTATTGCACACATTTTTATTTTAAAGGAATTCTGCTTATAAAGCTTGGCTATATTCTTTTTATATATAGATAACTTTCTGAAATACTCTTTCTGAGTATACTCTTTCTGAAATACTCTGAAATACTTACTTCCTTGTCCTTTTCAACATTTAGACAATTGGTTTTATTTACTTTGTTTGACTAGAGAAGTTATCAGGTGTTCTTGAATTACAGGAAAACTGAACAAGCAAACAAAGTCTACCTTTTTTATGACAAAGGAATAAAAATGTACAAAAATCTCTTCCTTTCTTCAGACTTTTTTTGCTAGTTTTGAGAAAAGTGATTAGGAAGAATATTGGAACAACTATTTCAAGCAGCTTTCACTGAACATGTTACTTTCATTTCTTAGCTTGAAAGTTGAGTATATTATATTCAATCCGTATTTGAAACATATTTCTACACTCTCTTGATCTAGCTCCTGAGATACACAAAAGTTGCAGTGATTTTTTGGTAATATTTAGGTATGGGGAGTTGAACTGACTGCACATACTGTATAAAATCATAAGTGTAGAAACACTTTTCACGGAATTGAACTGACGATATGTAGGTACATTGATGCTTCTAGTTGAAAAATTCCTTCAAAATCCACACTGACTTTAATCTTTGTATATATTTTGTCATGTAACAGGTTGGGGGAACCAAACAATCCTCATATAGAAGTCTATTCAATGCAAAGTTATAATAACATAATTTTCTGAAATTATCTGGAAAGATGGATGATTATTGCCATTTGCATTAGAATCAGGACTGTGTCTTCAACAAAGATTTTATCATTGTTGAAGTGCCTTTGAAATAAGTTTCTTTAAGAGCAAATAGTGCAAATGATTTCTTAGAGGAGAGAGAGGAAAAAGGATTTTTGGAAAGTATTTGCAAGGAAAGTTTTCTAGCATAGAGAGTTGAAAGGCATTATATGTGTAGAAAAGGGAAGGAAAACCTGCTGTATAATGCATTAAGATTAGAGTGATTGTAGTTCTAACATTGGTGATGTAGTTCTAAACTTGCCTACAGATCCACAATAATTTTCACTGTAATGCCTTTTCTGTATTGTCCCTATTTCATATTTGCTCCCTAGTTATTTATTTTGACACATGTAAGAGTTGAAACAAGAGGAAGCAATGGTCTGTAAAGATACAGAATGTAGTTTTATTAATTTTAAATTATAATGAACATGATTTATCAGAAATACTTGAGTGAAATCCTCAAATTAAGGTTCCATCTGCAAGACGTCACCTGAGCCTCATATTAAATAGCTAGTATTCATGGATGTCCACCATATTATGGGCCTCCTGAGTACTATTGCCTCTCAATGAGTCCTGATGACAAGCTACAGCAATGTAATTTCCTCCGCGTATTAAACCTAGTCTGTCTACTGTTATTCCTTAACCTAAATTTCAGCCTACAGAATGCTATAAAGTTAATACATAAGTGAAGTAGTTGTCTTGTAAACAGTACTGAAAAGCCAAAAATAACTTTCCTGTGAACAAAATAATCTAGAATTAAGTATTCAAATCCTATATAAAGCCCTTCAGATTTCTGGCACCAAACCTCCTCTTTGCTAAAAAAAACAAAAAAACAACGTTGTCATTGCAGTGACATATTCAGCAACTTCATTATGTAAGAGGGAAATAGGGCAGCATTATTAACTATCACTTTCATAAGAATTGAGGCAAGAAAGACATTTTGCAAAATAAAACACATAGGTCGTTTATAGCATCCCTCTTCCTTTTAGCAGAGAAAATACATGTCAAACCAGTAGACATGATGATTTTTGGTATTATTGGTAGATAACATGAGGAAATGTCTTGTGAATATAAAATTGTCTGGTCCAGGTACAATAAAAATGCACTCATATTTCTGTAAATTGGATTATCAAGTCATATAACTAAACATCCACTCTTTGGAGGATTTGATTGATAGTTCCTGTTATTCTGGAGACTCTTGTAAAAATCATCTATTACTGTTTACAATTAGATATTGCAAAAGACATGGCTAATGAGGCCGAAATAATTTGAAGATGCTCAAGTGAATTTCATGCATCTGGGCATATTAGTGTCTACACTGAATCCAATAACTAAAATCAGACCCTCACATCTTTAGATACTGAAGCTACTATGTTTTAGCTACAACTGGCTACTATTAAATAATGTTTTGATAATGATACTTCTGTTAATTAAAAAAAAATAATCCTGCCATATTATATTAAAAGAAATAAAAATGTTATCTTTTACTTCTATCAGTAAATAAATGGTAGCCATTTAGACACGTGAGTAGTTGGCAAAGATTCTGTGTTGTACAACTAGAAATAGCAAATGTTTTTCCTCTTTTCATTCAGATCATTACATAGTCAGATTAGTGGTTAAATAGCACTAGTTTTCCTTTCCCTAAGTGGCCTTGGAAAGCAGAGCCTGTAATTTAGTAACAGCTGCAAGGAATTAGCTGAAAACAATCTACTACAGATGTAGACAATTCAAATTATAAAACAAACAAAAACAAGCCATTCACACAATCAAGAGCCTCATCCCCCAAGTTTATTCAAACTGCTTATTCAAGTTGTTTTGATGTTCTTCCCATGGGTGACGAAAAGTGTGGAGCATGTGTCCATAAAAAGTAATTTATAAGTGTTCATAATGTATATAATCATATTATAACCTCTTTTTTTTTTTTTCTTTGAGAAGCGGGGGGGTTATCTTAAGGCATGGTTCTTGCAATGGCATGTAAAAATCACATTCTTCTTCTATGCCAGCTCTGTATCCAATTATTTCAGGTCATAGGTGCCTACTTTAGTAACAAAAAATGAGTTTCTATTCCTTTCTATTCTTGTTAATTCCTCACTTTCCTTGCTTCTGGAGAGTTTGCTGAGGTATGATCTTGCTGACATATGCTCTTCATTGTTCCATTATTAAGAAAATTTGAAATTCATAGAGCTAAATCAAAATTATTTCCACACTTAACTATAAAGAAATCTGTGTTTTGACCCGAAGGAGAAGATTTGCAGAAATATTTTTATTTGGTTCAAAATTTGTCAGAAGTATACGTTTAAATAGAATGGTATTTTTTAAAAGAAAATAATAATCCTGAAAATTTTATAGAAAAAAAATCTTAAATTCTTCTAGCTTTGGGGTAATTGTATTTTCTGGTTTTGTTTTTGGTTTGTTTTTTTTTTTTTTCCAAAGAGGAATAAATGAAAGCTTTTCATCATTAACTGTTAAGTTAAAGCTAAGAGAACAATTTTTTGCTAAGAAGTAATTTTCACTATTTTTGAAATTATTTTTGCAAGTCTTGTAAGATAATAGAAGGTCACAATTTCACTTAAACATTGCCAGTCTTCTGTTTATGAACAAAGAGTAATCTTTTTCCTTTTAACAATAAACCAGAAGTACAGTCTTAATGAAATAAGTCCAGTCTCTGATAACAATGTCAGTGCAAAGATAAGAGACTACAGTCCAATATGAAGAAAGAACACCTTAAAGATATTTTCGTAAATTTCTGATTTCTACACTTCATATGAGCTTCACCCTACAGTTCATATGGATTTCAGAAAAACTGGTTTCTATCTTAGAAAAATTATGAACTGAAGCAAGATAACATAACAGCAAACATGGAAAAAAATTGAAACCAAGGAGCTATGTACCTAAAAATAATTCAAATTATTTTTCTTTTCAAAAGTATCATCAGTGCACTAAATCACATCTCAAATTATTTTAGTATAATTGCTCATGAGGTTTTATTTGTACTGTTTAGGATTATCTAAGTGCTGAAGCACTCATCTACTCTCCTACACATAAAAGAAAATCCATTTTTGCTGGTGCTTCCTTCCACCATTGTAAGCACATAATGCATACAGTAGCAGGTTTGAGGGAGTGTGATATAGTCAATTTGCCAAGCCTACCCATACTTACATTTTAACCATCGTCCCCCACACCACAAAGGTTTTAACCTTTTAGCTTGATTGATTTCAGAGCATGTTCCACAATCGTGGATAACCTGCACAATAGCGTCCATGGTTAAATCCACCCCTCGGGTCACGGGCCCATTTGTATGTTGCATCCCTTCCTTGATGACCTGAAGAGTCATGGGCCCACCGAGATAAAAATAGTTCACCTTTATGTTCGCAGTTCAAATCTGTCTGGAAAATCTTAGCAGCCTGATCTACTTTCTTATTGTTTCGATGTTCCTCAGTGTCCTGACTCATGGGTACATGGGCATCTACATGGCGTACCTTCACAACTAGTTTCCCTAGCCAGTCAGCAATGTCTTGCCCTAATTCATGAGCCCAGATGGGTTTTCCTTTGCGCTGCCAGTTGCTCTGCTTCCACTACTTTAACCATCCCCACAGAGCATTTGCCACCACCCATGAGTCAGTATAGAGATAGAGTATTGGCCACTTTTCTCGTTCAGCAATGTCTAAGGCCAGCTGGATAGCTTTTACCTCTGCAAATTGACTCGATTCACCTTCTCCTTCAGTTGCTTCTGCAACTCGTCGTGTAGGACTCCATACAGCAGCTTTCCACTTTCTGCGTTTCCCTACAATACGACAAGATCCATCAGTGAACAGAACACATTGTTTCTCATTATCTGAGAGTTCATTGTATGGTGGGGCCTCCTCAGCACGTGTTACCACCTCCTCAGGTGGCATTGTGAAGTCTTTGCCTTCGGGCCAGTTTGTGATCACTTCTACGATTCCTGGACGATTTGGGTTTCCTATTCGAGCTCGCTGAGTGATTAAGGCAACCCACTTACTCCAGGTAGCATCGGTGGCATGATGAGTAGAAGGAACTTTACCCTTGAACATCCAGCCCAGCACTGGTAATCGGGGTGCTAAGAGGAGCTGTGTTTCAGTACCAATTACCTCTGAAGCAGCTCTAACTCCTTCATATGCTGCCAATATTTCTTTCTCAATTGGGGTATAGCTGGCCTCAGAGCCTTTATATCCTCGACTCCAGAATCCTAGGGGTCAATCTTGAGTCTCTCCTGGTGCTTTCTGCCATAGTCTCCAGGTAGGGCCATTGTCCCTGGCTACAGTGTAGAGCACATTTTTAATGTCCCATCCTGTTCGGACTGGTCCAAGGGCTACTGCATGCACAATCTCTCATTTAATTTTCTCAAAGCCCTGTTGTTGCTCAGGACCCCACATAAACTCATTTTTCTTTTGAGTCACTTCATATAGAGGTTTCACAATCTGACTGTATCCTGGAATATGCATTCTCCAGAAACTTAAAACACCTAAAAAGGCTTGTGTTTCCTTTTTGTTAGTAGGTGGGGAAATAGCTGTTATTTTGCTGATCACATCCACTGGGATCTGGCGACGACCATCTTGCCATTTAATTCTCAAGAACTGGATGTCTCACATCGGTCCCTTGACCTTACTTCTTTTTACAGCAAAACCCGCATTCAGAAAAATTTTAATTATCTTCTTACTTTTCTTGAAAACTACTTCTTCTGTATTACCCCACACAATGATGTCATCAATGTATTGCAGGTGTCCTGGAGCCCCACCCTTCTCCAGTGCAGTCTGGATCAGCCCATGGCAAATAGTAGGGCTGTGGGGTGGGGCAGTCGATTCCAGGTGTACTGGACACCTCTCCGGGTGAAAGCAAACTGTGGCCTGCACTCTGCTGCTAAAGGAATTGAGAAGAATGCATTAGTAATGTCAATTGTAGCATACCACTCAGCTGCCTTTGACTCCAGTTCATATTGAAGTTCTAGCATGTCTGGCACAGCAGCAGCCAGTGGTGGTGTGATCTCATTCAGGCCACGACAGTCTACTGTTAATCTCCAGTCTCCATCAGACTTTTGCACTGGCCCTATAAGGCTGTTCATGGGTGAGCAAGTCTTGCTGGTCACTCCTTGGGCCACCAGCCAACAAATCACATTCTGGATGGGAATCAGGGAGTCTCGATTAGAACAATACTGTCGTCGATGCACCGTGGCAGTAGTAATTGGCACCTGCTGTTCTTTAACCTTCAGCAGTTCCGCCACAGAAGGGTCATCTGAAACGCCAGGTAAGGTAGATGGCTGTGTAACATCCTCAGTCTCTACAGCTGCTATACCAAAAGCCCACTGATATACTTTTGGGTCTTTGAAATACCCTTTCTTGAGGTAGCCTATGCCAAGGATGCATGGAGCATTTGGGCCAGTCACAGCTTCCCATTTATTCCCAGTTAGGCTCCCTTCGGCCTCCAAAACAGTCAGTTCTTGAGACCCACCTCTCACACCATAAATAGTGACAGATTTTGCCCCTTTATGATTCAATGGCAATAGGGTACACCGTGCACCAGTATCCACTAGGGCTTTATACTTTTGTGGCTCTAATGTGCCAGGCCATCGAATCCACACAGTCCAATAAATTTGGTTATCCCTTTCCTCTTCATGGTTGGAGGCAGGGCACCTCTAACATTGAGGACACCATCTATGATTAGCAGATGGGTTGGAGCAGCCACCTTCCTGCAAAAATTCTTTCTTTCATCTGCTTTACCTTGCAACTCAAGCACTCGTGCTTGTAGGACCAGAATAGGTTTTTTATCCCATTTATTCGTATCCTCTCCACAGTTGCTGTAGCAAAGCTGCAGGAAATCCTGGAGCAGGTCCTGTTTCTCTTGAATCAATTTTGTAGGAGGGTGTTTTTTCTTAATGACTGAGACATGGGCCTGTTGAGGGGAAGAGTGGGATTCTCTCTCCATCAGAGACAGTTTTTCAAACAGCTTATTTTTCTTAGCTATTGCCTCATTTTGCACAGCTATTGTCTTGGTCATTACCTCTATTTTCTGTCATTTTTTCTACAGCTGCCACAGTGAGGGGATGAGAGGGGCTATCTTCATACTGGCGTACCCTATTAGCCACTTCATTTAGAGTTGGTGCATCAACATCGGATCCTCCCCAAACCATTGTTGACAATGTATGGGAATACATCGAGGGTGCAGTCTGCACAAATTTTCTTAGCAAATATTGTTTGCATGGCATTTCATCAAGGTCTATGTTCACTTGCCAGTCACCATAAATCACCTCTCACACAGCCAGTTACCTCAAGTACTTGATACCTTTTTCCATGCTCATCCACTTACATGGAGAGCATTCAATACTATCCTTAAATGGATACCTGCCCTTCGCAGCTGATAGCAGTTGCCTCCAGAGACTGAGTGTTTCTTCAAATCACTTTATTAATGCCTCTATCTCTGGCAAGGTTTCCCAACTGCCTAGCTTCTCTACTGTTTAAGTCTATGGAATCAGCTCCATTATCCCAGCATCTGAGCAACCAGGAGATAAGCGTCTCCCCTTCTTGATGATTAAGATCCTTCTTCATGTTTCTCAAATCCTTCATAGAGAAGGATTTTAAAATTATCTCTACATCCGAGTCCTCCTCCTGCATTGACGTTGCCTGAGAAGGACACTTTCCTTTATTTGCCTTAGAAGGACCCTCTGCTGGATATGTTTTAGCAGGACCTTTTCCTTCATCTTCGTCAGAAGAACTTTCTCCCATGCTACCTGGCTTCTGCTGGTCTTTGTTGTAAGGTACAGGGGAACGAGTTGATCTTGTTTTCTGCTTCCTGGTAACCGGGGCAACTTGCACTGGTTCTGTTGGAGTTTGAGTACCAGCAGCACTCATTGTTGAAGCAGATGGAGTAGTGACAGTAGTGGCTGGTGCTGATGCAGGCAGCAGAGTAATTTTTTATTGCACACTGCTGAGTGGCTGGTGCGGGTGTGGCTGGCATGGCTGATGCCACTGGGACTGGTTTGTGTCTGTGCCGGCTGTGAATTGTCCCATGGGATATAAGTAGCAGCAACACATGTCACACAATACCCACTGCTGCACTGATGTTTAATACAAAACAACGCCTGCAAGGTATTCAGGAGAGCCAGCAACAAAATAATGATTTTTTGAAAGTAACATTCATTTTCAAAGCAGCCCAAAAGGTTTCCATCCCCTAGCTCTTTGACATAAGCATTAAAGGGCAAGATAAACCTTTCCCAGGTGAAACCAAAAGTGTAATTAGTAATGAAATCCATCATGCAATACACAAAATATGCAGGTATAGCCATTATCCAACTAACCATATTATACATCTGAATGACAAACCATTCAAAAATAGCACATTTAAACTACTGCATACAAATACAAAGAGCAAGTAAACTATGCAACATATTCAGCAAATTCAGCAGCATTGTATCTATTAACTTCAAACAATGCTCTCTAAAGGCACTATATAACATTTCAGTTAGGAATAACATTCCCTGAGCAAACTGGAAGCTCGTGCCCCATGTTGGGCACCAATAAATCTGTCATGGTCTAGGCCAGGTTGGCCAATGACAAGACAACAGATGCTCTCCCCCACCTCTCACTCTAAGGAGAGGAAGAAAAGAAATAGAGTTAAGAGTTTAGAAAAAAGCTAAACTACTTTAATGAATAATTAATAATAAAACAAAGAAGGATATCATTAAATAGATACAATATATACAAATATACACAAGACCATATCAAGCTCCCAGGGTGATGTCACTGGTAGGCACTGGGAAAGTTCCAGACTGGACTCAGTGACAAACGGGAACTGGAACACACTGACCAGGATCAAAAGGCAGATGAGTTGACGGGGTCTTCCTCAGACATCAGTCACTGAAGAAACAGTCCATTGAAGAAGAGCCTACTGGAGAAGATCTGAAGAAGACAAGCCCTTGAAAAAGAGTCATTAGAGAGGAACGAACTGGAGAAGAGCCAACCTGATCTTATTGATCCCTCAGCTTTTATACTGAGTATGGCAGATGGGATGGAATACCCTATTGATCAGTTTGGGTCACCTGACCTGTCCACAGGTGTGACCCCTCCACGGGGTAAATAACAAAGTCAGCTGACCCTGGTTGCCACAGCAACAAGTGTAAGCAAGTCCCTCCCTCACTGAACAGAAATGTTGGCTCTGCTTCACCACAAACCAGGACATCATATTTTAGGGATGAATTAGTCACAGCTAATTATAGGGATGGGATTCATTAAAACACCTCATTTAACATATGTATACATATGTATGTACATGTGAAATACAGCTAAACTCCCATTATACTCAACAGAGATCTAGTCAGTATATACACTGGACTCTAAAGAATTAGGTAGGAGAAAAAATCTGCTGTGAACACAGTGAATCCTCATGAGGGGTTTCTGTTCATCTGCCCATACACAAGCATCTAAAGCCACCTGCAATATGTGACATAGGGCAAAATGGAGACAAGGCAGGGTACTCAGGAGCATCTCAGATGAGCCTGGCTGGCTGACCATGAACAAGTACAGCAGGGTCAAGTTTCCCACCTAGGTAGTCATTAAATATAAATGTTGAAGGTATCATGACTGTTCCTTCCATAGGAATGTCTCAGACAGAGACTCTAGTTTCCTTTCAGTTGTAATCAAAGGAAATGGGTAGAATTGTTTGAATGTTATTTTGCTTTGTTTCATTTTTGCTTTCATGTGCTGCCTTGTTTTATTTCATTCTTTGTTGCGGTATGGAATTCTAATTTTACTGTCATTAATACAAGAGAATGAAAGCCACAAGAAAAATGTACATGGCATAATGCCCA
>VWZL01005844.1:238729-258486 GCA_013396915.1 Stercorarius parasiticus
AGGGGTTGGAGGTGAAGGGGGGAAGGGAAAAAAAAAAGTTATGCATATTCAGTGATGTTTATAATATAATATCTGAACATTTTCCTTTGGATATGAGGGGAACTAAATGTTTTTTATATTCTAGTAAAATAATCTACTCTAATTGCAGATCCTTAGAGTAGCATTTCACAAACTGTGTTGCATGCTTCCCTTTGTCTACTAACAAGTGAATTTTAAAAACTTACACATCTATTTTGCTTTGCATAATGATCAAATTTTGGTATTATGAACAGAAGTAATAAACCCACTCCTTCTTATGCCGCCCCTGACCATCTGGTAGTTTTTATGCCTCATCCAGAGGAGCATGACCCACAGTTTTTGGAAACATAATCATAAATGCATGTGTCTCTCTTTGATTAGAGTGTATTTTGGTTTTATGGATGGCAGCTTGTTTATTGACTGTACCGATGAAATCTTATTTTCCAAGAGATGTTTACCATTGAGGTTGGTGCTGCCTGATTGTATGACCTTCAGCTTCAGAAATCCATCTGACATATTGCTACTAAATTAAGCAGATTAAATAAGATGTTCACGTAAATGAAAACAGTGAAAAATCTAATGGAGGATTGTTTTTACTAATTTTCTATTTTCTTATTTTTTAATGACAAATGCACTATTCAGCTCATTGTTTTATAAGCCAAAATGTGAAGGTCAAGCTGTTGTAAATATATATTTTAACTATCACAATTCCTTTGGCTTTTATGGTACAATGCATATAAAATGATTTTATGTGGTTAAAAGCCTAATTTTTATGTGCTTAAGTGTTCATAATAGTGGCTCAACCTTATGTTCATGGACGTTTAAGCTGGCTAAGACAAGATTTCTCTCCGTCGTTGCTGCAGTATTTCTTCTTTTATAGAAGTCCATATCTAAGTCTTAAAAACCCTGTCAAAATATTGATCTGACCTTATCAGATTAGTTTTGTTATCTATATAATTTTAATATTTCTGAAGAATGAATAAAATGGTTATTATAAATATCCATCTACCATAGCCTAAGTTGCCTGTTATTCAAAACCACTAAAAAGAAGCGATATGAAGTTTACTAAGATCGCCCAATTTTATTTTTCCTCATTTTCCTCTGCTGTCTTCTAACTCTTTTTTTTTTCTTCCTGCATTCCATTGTCTCTTTTTCTTAGACATTAAAAATTTCTTTTCTGTTCAAACCAAATGTATGTCAAATTTTTAGTAGATGTTTAAGGGAAAATAATACGTTATGATCCTTCCTCATATAAATTCTTTCAGCTTTTGACTTAACATTTAGGAACTTTCTGAGGCAGAAGGTACATCTGGACCAGTGTAATAATAACCAAGCAGTGTGATAATAACCAATATTTCCCCAACCTCTTTTAGAACCCACTATTTTCCTCCTTAATATCTTGTGACAATGAGATTAATGTTATGGTTAAGTACTTCATTTCTTCCTAACAATTTGCTTTAGACTGTTATTTAATCAATCTAATCAATTTCCATATTTTTCTTATTTTTCCGTATAATGAGAAAAAATGAGTAACCACTTTTTATTTACGTTCTTCAAACCGTTCATGTCTTTACAGACCTCCATCTTATCTTCCATGCGTTTCTTTTCAAGCTGAGAAACACACTTTCTTCAGTGTCATTTCATATAGAAGTCATTCCATGCTTCTGAATATCCTTTTGATCCTTCTCAGTACTTTATCTAAATGTGCTAGATTTTTCTGAGGTGGCTGATTAGCACATGTTATTTAGCATGGAGCATGGAGTATACCATATGACAAGGTTTGTTTGTTTGTTTAATTTTATTCTGTACTCCTTCACATTTAATTTCTGACATGATATTTGACTATTTAAAATTACTCTGAGTTTTGAGAATGGCAATCACTAGTTCAAAGTCTATCATTCTGTCTTCACAGTTAGGGTGATATTTTCATGTGTGTTTTACATAGAATTAAGAGCACTGAATTATCTCTGTCATTTGTTATCGCTGAATACAATGAGCTCCGTCTGCAACATTTTGCAGTCACCTTTCTTTTTTACTTTCTTGGAAAAATCTTTTTCATCTGTAGAATTTGGCAGCTCATTATTCACTCCCTTATATAAATACAGTGAATATCATAGGTCACTGGGACCCTGAGAGTAAGCTCATTCCAGTGAGGAATACAACCATTTATTCCTGCCCTTCATTTTTGTTTTCTTCCTTTTTATGTCTTCATTTTCTTTATTAACCACATAGAACAATCCATAGAGGAATTTTCCTTGTTTTTTCCTTTAGTGTCTTCAGGAGACTTTTTGAAGACTTACGATTTTATTGTGTTCTATGCTTTTTCCATTTTCACTTTCATTTCCATTTGATATTTTTCTCTTTCTATCTCACTTTCTTGCTGTGCTTTATTTTGCTTCTCAGCCCAGTTCATATCCTTTCTAATTATTTCCTCTGTCTTTTTTCACTTCTAGCCTCCTTTGTGATGTTTCTTTTTTAAAAAGAAAGTAATTTTTTTCATGTTCAAATCTATATATCTTATTTCTTTGCTTTCTCCATTATCTATTTTAATTTTATTATTTTTCCTCATATTCTTTCTCTAGGAAATCCTTTTATTTTCTCCTTTTTGGGATCAATCCATATGCAAATCAAAGAATCATAATATTTCTCAAGTTGGAAAGGACCCATAAGGATGCTTGAGTCCAACTCCTTGCTCCTCACAGGACTACCTAAAACTAAATCATATGACTACATCGTCCAAATGCTCCTTGAACTCTGACAGGCTTTGTGCCAAGACCGGTTCCCTGGGGAGCCTGTTCCAGTGACTTATCACACTCAGTGAAGAACCTTTTCCTAATGTCCGGTCTGAACTTCCCCTGATGCAGCTTCATTCCACTTCCTCATGTCCTATTGCTGGTCACCAGAGAGAGATCATCACCTCCCCCTCCACTGCCCCACTTGAGGAAGTTGTAGCCTGCGATGACATCACCCTCAGCCTTCTTTTCTCTAAACTGAACAAACCAAGTGACCTCAGCCACTCCTCATAAGTTTTGCCCTCAAGATTTTTCACCATCTTGGTTGCCCTCCTTTGGGCAGACTAATAGTTTGATGTCCTTCTTATATTGAGGTGCCCAAAACTGCACATGGTACTCAAGGTGAGACTACACCAGTGCAGTGTAGACTGGGGAAATCACCTCCCTCAACCAGCTAGCTATGCTATGCTTGATGGGCCTCAGAATATGGGTGACCCTTTTGGCTGTTGACTCACATTCAACTTGCCATCAACCCAAACCCCCAGATCTTTTTGTTCAGGGCTTCGCTCCAGCCTCTTGTCCCCCAATTTTTACATATAACCAGGATTACACATCCCTGGTGGAGAATCCAGTGTTTGGTCTTGTTGAATTTCATACAGTTGGTGATTGCCCAGCTCTATCATCTATCCAGATCTCTCTGTAAGGCCTCTCTACCCTCAAGGAGTCCACAGCTCCTCCTAACCTATTATCATTGGCAAATGTAATGCACATTTGTTTCCTGTGTCCATATCATTTAGAAAAACATTGAAGAACACTGCCCTAAATTTGAGTCCTGGAGAACCCCACTGGCCACAAGTCTGATGTAACCCCATTTACTATAACTCTTTGAGCCCAATCTGTCAACCAATTGCTCATCTAACATATTATGGACTTGTCTAGCTGTGTGCTGGATGTTTTGTCCAGAAAGGTATTGGGAGAGACAGTATCAAAAGTTTTGCTAAAATCCAAACCTACCACATCTACTGGCTTCCCTTGGTCAACTAGATGGGTGACCTTGTTGTAAAAGGAAATTTAGTCAATCAGGACTTTCCCCTCATGAACCCATGCTGGCTATGACCAAAGACTGCATTGTCTCTCAAGTGCCTTTCAAAAACTCCCACAATAACCTTCTCCATAATTTTATCAGGCACTGAAGTGAGACTGACGGGCTTGTAATTACAAGGGTCTTCCTTCTTACCCTTCTTAAAAACTGGGACAAGATTTGCTAGCTTACAGTGGATTGGGACCTCTCCAGACCATTGAAAAAAAATGGAGAGAGGTCTTGTGATAACATAAGCAAGCTCTTTCAGTACCCTGGTATGAATATCACTGATTTCCATAAATTCTCTCCTGGGCTTCATAGATTTATGTGCATAAATGATTATTGCACATAGATTTATGTGCATAAACAAGCAGCAAGTCTTGAACCATTTCAGGTTTGGCTGGGAGTTTATCATTCCCCCAGTCCTGGGGGGGGGATGGTCTTCCAATACAGGGCTCCAAGGGTCCCATGGCCCATCATAAGTGTTGAAGACAAAGGCAAAGAAAGCATTAAATATCTCTGCTGTGTACATCCCTATTTTTGAGGTGACTAACCTCATCAAGCAATGGACCAATGTTATTTCTGATCCTCCTTTTGCTGTTGGCTTATTTTAAAAAGCCCTTGTTGTTGTCCCTTGCAGTGCTGACCACCTTAAATTCTAATTAAGCTTTGGCCCCACAGATTTTCTACTTAAGTTCTAGAAGATCCCTGCTCAGCCAAGCTACCCTTGTTAGAACCAGATTTTTTTCCCAAGACTACATTAGATTGGGGTTCATGGTCCACTATGTAGACTACTGCACGTTACACTTCTAATAAAAGTTTTCTTTTCTAAAAAGAAAAAAATTTAACATTTCAAGGAATTTTGTTCAGTCAAGTTTATTGCAGCTGTGATTCCACTAGCAAGAGAAACTCATACATGGATATTAAGCCTGATTGAAGTGTTACAAATTTAGATATTTTTCCAGAGATTTTTTTCCAGGTTTTTTTTTTCTCAGTTTTCTAGCTTTGTCACAAACCAGCTATGTAATATGACAATATGGAAAAGATTTTAAAAGTTTCCAGATATATTTAGGTATACAATATGCTTTATGGAATGATTTTACCTGTTAAAGAACTTTTGAAAAGGACTGTACTACACCTATCTGTATTGTTGGAACCTTAAAAGACAATTCTTAAATTCCAGTTGAGGAGAACACAAAAACAACCTTCAAAGTGAAAAAAAAGTTCCTGATCAGAAAAGTTAAAAAGGATAAACTGTTCTGTGAAGTGCTAGAATAATGATGACTTTGATCACCATGGTTATTGATTTGCAGTGTGAGCTAATGAAGTGTCCACTATTATGAAATTTATCATAACTCTTTCTCTGAAATAAATGACAGTCATTGTTGTAAAGAAAATGGAGAATACAGTGATTTTTTTGTTTGTTTGTTTTGTTTTGTTTTCAGAAATCATATTTTAGATACAAAACACGGGATTCAGTTCTCCCCTGAGCTAGATGTCGGTACCTGAAATGTCCGTCGTCTGAGTTATTGGAGACATAGAAACCCTTCTAGAAGACCATTCACCTGATAGGTTTAGGTTATTGGGATGAGGTGAATCTTAGCAGCTAAAAATCCTTATTTCTTTACATTGACTATAAAGGTAATGAAGAGTGATTAGTTAGCCACCGTGCTCATGCTGTGAATGTTTCCATTTGGTCAGACGAACCATATCCACCGTTGTCACATTTTTTTGGGGAGCAATCATTCAACTGGGTATAAAAAAAAAACAACCTACAACAAAACATCCCTCCTCACCCCCCAAAAAAATCCAAAACTTCTCTTACATTCTGTTCCAATCTTGCTCTCAGGCACAATGTTTTCCAAGCTGAAACTTGCTGGCAAAACTCCAAATTTTTATTGCTAATGCATAGATTAATAGATTTTATAAAAGAAGTTAAATAAAATAAAGTTTGCTGTTGCTTTGCAGTGTTAGAATATCACAAGTTGCAGCCAAATTGCATTGGTGACTAGCATTGATTGTTCACGGAGACCATTATATTTCAGGGACAAATCATACTTTTCATCACGGTGTGGTACTCATTCACAGAGAACAGCATATGATTCTACAGGACTTGCCTGAAATTGAAGTATTTCAGAGAAAGCAGCTGTTCTGAACCTGTTGTATGATGTCATCTGTTAGTATAATAACAGTGATGTTCACAGGCGAAGGACTACTTTGTTCTAGGGATATTTAAAAAACTAGTACATTTTTGTCACAAGAATTGATTTCTAAGTTATGAATTGATTTCTCAGTTATGTAATTTAAAGAAGATTCTCATTGAATGTCACTTTTTGCCTCTACTTATGAAGTTAAAAAATAGAATGCTATTTCATGAGATGCAAACTGTATGCACCACATCCAGGCTACAAAGTTGTTTTTCTTCAAGCAAACACTTGGAAACCTCCAGTTTCGATACCAGTGGAAGGAAAAATATGAAATAATTACAATTTTCTGAAACAATAACTTAAAAAAATATAGCAAAAAATCTGTTGGAGGATTAGGTTTCAATAGTAAGAAAAGGAGACATTGCAGAAGAAGAAAAATATTCTTTAACCTTTAATTGTCTGACCCAGGAACATTGTATAAGATTCTGAGGCTAGCTATCAAACCTGACATCCCAGTCTGGTACGATCATAAGTACTAGATCTGCTTCTTTTGAAAAGAAGTACCATTTGATTATAAATATAGTACAGAAAAGAAAAAAACAGTACAAACTAACTAGACAATAATCTCTTTTACAACTGCAAAGTATGTACAAATACTTCATTGTATGTAACAGATAGAGATATTAACGTGCTACTTTGGAAAGAATGCTACTACAGTGCTCAAAACCTGACTGCTTGTTTGTACCCTGTAGAGTACTGTAAACTACTGTAAACTCTAATGAAACTTGAAATCTTTTTAGATTCCAACCTGTTTTATTTCCAACATTAAAATGATGATGGGTAATACTGTTGTTGTCTTTCCACTAAGGCCATTTTTTTTGTTTTGTTGTTGATAAAGAAGAACACTTCTATTTCTGACTTAGTAACAAGTCACTAATACCAGTAAATGGTACGCTACACTCAGCAGAAACTAAGAAAAACTTATCCTTTTGTAGATTGAAATATTTTTGGAAAAAAAAAAAAACAACATTTGAGCATTTTATTAACATTATGTTAATTTTTACTGTGATCAATAATGATTTTGAACATGCATTAAATCTTACAGCATAACTTTTTGAATTTGAATTTGGTATGATTTAAAATGTGAATCAACCTGTAACCTTTCTTGCCTATGTTTATGCTGTCCAATTTAACTTTCAGAACTTATACAGAATTCTGCTACTCCGCTCTGATGAGACCCCTCCTGGAGTATTGCAACAGCTCTGGAATCCTTAGCACAGGAAAGACTTGGACGTGTTGGAGCAGATCCAGAGGAGGGCCACAAAAATGATCAGAGGGCTGGAGAACCTCTCCTATGAAGACATGCTGAGAGAGATGAGGTTGTTCAGCCTGGAGAAGAGAAGGCTCTGGGGAGACCTTATTGTGGCCTTTTTTACATTGAGGGTGCTGAAATTTTTTACATTGAGGGTGCTGAAACTGGAACGGATTGACCAGGCAGAGGTGGTAGATGCCCCATCCCTGGAAACATTCAAGGTCAGGTTGGACGGGTCTCTGAGCAACCTGGTCTAGTTGAAGATGTCTCTGTTCCTTGCAGTGGGGTTTGACTAGATGACCTTTAAAGGTCCCTTCCAACCCAAACTATTCAATGATTCTGTGATTCTATGATTCTATGAATTCATTCTGGGGAAAAAATATGAGAAAGTGTTTGGGTTAAACAAGTTTGGAAATCTTGTTTTTGCTCAGATTAGAATGCTTAGCTAGTACATGAGTTAGTATCCGGTTCAGTATTGTGATAGCCAGATAAACTTTTATGAGGCTCGCTTTATCTAGTTGTCTCTTCTGGTTTTATGATTATGGGTCTCTATTCTTCAATGCTTTAATGGAATATGTGCAGTACATACATTTGCTTAGTTTTATTCATAGTGTTATATACCCCTATTTTAGAAATGCAGGCAACACTATTTCAAACTTAAAATTTATGACCATTCACAATAATATTTTCAAGCCTGCAGGCTCCCAATGACTACAAAGTTCAGTTGTTACAGTCATAGTGTTGTGGATTTACAGGTGTAAAATGAAAGAAAAATGCAGAGAGAACATGAGTATAGTTGAGGGGAATTCAATGTTGTAGTTACACTATCTGAACAACCTATACAATCTGAAAGACTAATCAAAATGTGTCCACAGAGTGGATATGATTTATTTAATCATTTCAGGTATTCACACAAAATGCATTTCAATTGACTGTTCACCCTACGCTCATCTTACAAACAATAGAAAGTATCAATAGGCACTTTTTTGGTCACAATCAACCTACCAAATGCAGGTTTATTCTTAATGTTGAGAGAAGGGCTCCTAGGGGAGCATAGGATCTCTAGTTGTAATGCAGATGTCCAGAGATTAGGTTGGATGAATTCCACTAAGTTATTTGCAAAGTACAGCTATGCTGTCAAGTGTTGTAATCTTTTTCTTATATCCTGAACTAATGAACATATACAACAGTGTAGTATACTCTGAACCATAGAGTGAGCACACCACTATAATGGCATATTACTACATCAGCACAGACTGACTAACTTATATGTGGTTTAGTTTTAGGCTATGGGTTTCTTATAATATACACCACCAGAGATAGATGTGAATGGAACAATAAAACAAAGTAGATAACTTGTTTCCTTTGAAAATATGCAATAAACTTTCTTAAAATGAAATATGAAGTGGGAACTATAAATTGCTAGTGCATATTGCCACTCCACAATAAATCAATATTATCGCATGCTAAACACTTATTAGGTCTTTAAAACAGGGAATTCAACATTAGATAAATGCTAAAAATAGAGGTGTTTGAATAGGGAAAAATAGATTTAATTTTATTGTATGTTCTGATGCTTGCTTATAAAGTGCTGTACAGCACTCAGAAAATACTCCGTTTGTTTGGTTTTCCATATATATTACAAACTCTCAGAAGACCACCACTCAGAAGACTTACTATCCTTAGAGTATAGTAAGTCCAAGTCACTTCTAATAGACATTCTAAGGAAGAACCTATGCAGAAAGATGTGATATTTTCTGTAGCTGAATGGGGAAAGATGAGGTCTGAATAAAAACAGAGGAGAGGGCTGCTAGAGATCAGCAAAAATTATATGGTGCAGGCAAAGCATGAAAGGAGTTCTTTTTTTAAGTCAACTTTACTCTCTGAAGTGGGGAGAATGAGCAGCAGAGGCTCCAGGACAGAGATATTTAGAGAATTTCAGGGACAACTACTGTGGGTCTGGTCTGCTGACAAGAAGGGCTTCCAGATCACTAATCTCTGTCAGTGAGAGGAAGACGATGTCAGTGACTACAGTTCAGGAGTCAATTGAAAGAGTTGCCAAACATTAATGGTTGCATCTCTATGAATTTATCCTTCAGTTTAACCTATAATTCTTGTATTTGACATGTGCTTTTGTTATATGGAACACTGAGAGTCAAATGTCAGATTTATAGTAACATGTAGTAAGAGGGTCTTGTCTCATTCCAAGATTGTCCAGAAGTCATGGAAAACACTGTAGGTACAGAGTGCCATAATTTAGTTACGTGTGATGCTATATGAGTTCACTTATCTTGGTGCCCAGTATCATTTAATGAAGTCTTCATTGTCATTACATGAAAAAGGACACAATCTATAAAAGTGGATTTTTGCTCTGCATATGCCGCATGCCGTATGGATATCACAATCACAAGTCCTGCATTTGGACTACCTGTGACTTCTACTCTCAGAAATTAAACATGCTTGGGAACACAGTTGGGCACTGTGTCCTTTTGGCAAAGCTCCTCAGCCCCAGGAACATTATGGCTGCAAGCAAGTTTTCTATTAAACAATTATTCTCTTAGTTTTTCCTGCAACTCTTAAACCATTCTTGAGAATTGTTTAGAAAAAATGCTAGCTAGCACAGGACAGATTTGTGGCAGGGAATATTCTCACTGTTTTATAGTAAAAACAATCATACACTAGTGTCCAGAAGCATTCCTACACATAATTTTACTTGGAATATGCAGATTTATTATACCATTCTATCACATTTTTTAGATGTCCCTTTCCAAGCTGCTTCTCAATGTTCTGATGCTTATTTTAAGGAAAAATATAGACATAACAGTAAGCTATCTTCTTCCCTGACTGGTTTGATAAGCAGGAAATCATCACTGACACTTGGAGTGTCATTCTTTGTCTATGAGCACTCAGTCAAATGGTAGGGACAGTTCACATTTCCATGCTGTGTGCCTGTACTGACATAGCTAGTATCCTGTTAACACATAACACAGATAGCAGGAGGCATCTTTGGAAGGACATCTTAGATTAAACACATGCAAAGTTTGTTCATGTTCCTCATACTTCATGACTCTGTTTATGCTCAACGCTCTGGAAGATGCGAGTTTACATTAACTGACACTTTTATTTTTTTCTACAAGTTCTTGTCTACTGAAATTGGAGGGAAAATTAACAGCATTTTCTGCTGGTTTATATTTTTTTCTATATCGATGAGAGCTGTACATTTCTTCTTCTTATCACAGGAACTATTTTTACAAGGACAGTACTATAATTGTTTTAAAAGGCATAATAAATATCACACACCAGACAGAAAGTAGAACAATTCTGATCATAAAACATAGAGATATTTTAAACAATATTGTCCTTTGAGGTAGTCTGATGCATGTAGTTACATTGGCTGTGTCTAGACTAAGTTGCAACACCATGCATCACAGTGAACCTTAAGAACCTGGTCCCCCAGTAATGCTGGATGAAAAACACACTGGAGTGTCCCAGGGCTCTCTTTAGCCTGCATGAGTGGTGTCTTTATTCACAGAAACCAGGAGGCAGGAAAAGCTGGTGTGCATTCAAATCTTACTCTGAGATAGCATAAGGGTACTGCAAATACGGGACCTGGGAAATGGTCCTGGTTCTTATAAAGGAAACATCATTTGTTATCTACCATACTCTGTGGACAATCCCAGTAATGAGTGAATCTTTGCAAAAAGGGTGACACTAAATGCAAAAATGAGTCTTCAGATTTGGGTCTGTGTTCTAAAAACAAGGTGAATAAGGGGAACCACTGCTCTTGAAATCACAATGTAATTGTCCATTTCTTTCAAAAGCTCTGAGTTTCCTCTTGGTGTCTTAGATCCTGGGCTCTAAATAGGGTTCAAAATGGAAAGAAAAGTCTTTCTATATCTAGTTGTCTTAAAGCTCAAGGTTCTAATGTTTACCATAACAGGCTTTCAAACTAAAGTTTGACAACCAGTTCCTAATAAAAAATGTTCAGATGTGAATTTCATTACACTGTCTAATGGCATAATGTACGTATTAACACTGTAAAGAGGCAAGTCAATGTCAACCTTTATTGTGTTGGAAGGAGTTCAAAGCTCAAAACTCAGTTGAGTTTTAGCTTAAAGTGCATATTTGCTTCTGATTTTTTGCTTGTAAGTGTAACTCAGGCATACAAGAACATTTATTCCTTCAGTGCATATACAATGCATAATCCTTTTTCCTAATGAGTGCCAGGAGAGAATGTACTAACTGAGATCCCAAATTATCACTGCAAGTTCCAAGTAGATGGAAAGAAACGTGTTGTGTCTGCCTGCCTTCCTGCCTTCATTTCACTGATGCAGAAAACTTTTTGCAAATCATTAGGAACTAAGGGAAATGTAGAAGGAGTGGCTTCCCTGTGCACCCTGTTCATTATATCAAAATCTCATCCAGTCCTACAAACAGATAGTAATACATCCCAAACGGATGTGAGTACAGGACTGTGACCTAAAAGAGGCATAAAAGATAAAAAAAATGCAAATTTTAGCTCTGTGATTCTACAGTTGATGTCCACAGATAGAAAGTATTTTTTGGGTTAAATCTTATGACCATAAACTCAGGGACTAGTTAGCATCCTTACCCTTCTAGTTTTAAACTCCAGTGACTTCCCTAAGCCTTCAGGTAGCACACCACTGAATCCCAGTGCAGCCTTGGACTGCAAGCTGCATGAGAAAAGGTTACTTCCCTTTCATATTATTTAGACCCAAGTGCAACTTTGGGCCTGAAAAAAAATAAGTAATAAGTTGTCTGCTTTGGATCTATTTTTCAAAGATTTATTCTTTCACAATTTCAAAGGTATTGTAGATAATATTATTTTTAACACATATTTATCTTTTTACATTATTAAGAAGCATATTTTCTTATGCATCCATGTGCAGTGGACCCAGTCCAAACCTTAAAGAACGGATAAGTTCACATGAAACTAGGGGTACTGCCCCTAAGAAAAAGAAAGATATACAGTGTATAGGTATAGTGGAGGTTATTCTCCAGTGGCTAAATTTCATTCCTCTCCCATCACCATTCAGTATCAACAAATAATGTTTAGCCAGAGTGAAAATTATGTGGGACGAACACAGTATTTCATTTTTGTAAGACCAGAAATCTAAACCCTAATTTCAGAGAAAATACAATGTAGGTATTTTGACATATGCACGTGCACTGATGAACTCAGTAAGGCCTTCTTTCCTCTTTCTTCTATGTGTTATCACCAACTGCCTTGCACTTCAAATTCTGTAATTTTTATTGGAATCTCTGTCCTTAAATATGCATATAAAATAAAATAAAAAAAGCTTAACACTCCTATTAAACTACACGTATATTTGTGCCTTGTGACTATAAAATTGTTCCTGATAAATGTGCTATATACTAAAATCCTCACAGGATGGGAAGCTTATGTGTTTTCTTTGTAAAGTCTATCCATTTAGCTCTGCTGTTACAAACAGTAGCAAGTTTGACCATCTATCTGGAAATGCCTTTCTTTCTATGAAAGTTGCATTATGACATTAATCTTTGAATTTAGGGACTAAGTTCTGTTCCTGTAGTCCCTGAATCTAAATATAATATACACTTTCATTTCTAGCCCTGATCCCTATGGCATATGTTAGTAATTTACAAATTTTCACATACGTAGATGCATACTATACCAAAAAAATGCACACAGACAAGAAACTGAAAAATCAGTCTCTGCTGCAACATTGAGGTGAACTAAAAAGATACTCCTTTTTTTTTATTGTTTCCTGATGAAAGGTAATATGTTTTAGGGAGTGAAATCATGAAATCATTCCACGTGGATGTTCATGCACAGTGCAATTTTGCCAGATCATTCTGTGATTTATTTATTTTTCTTAGCATTTTGCTTGGCTAAATGTACAATGTATAGTTTATGTGATTGTATTGGGTATAGGTGGAAAGGGTTTGGTAGTAGGGGACCTCATGGGCGTCTCTGTGAGAAAAGAGCAGGGGCTGCCCCATCCCAGGCACAGCCTGTTCCAGACAGCTCCACAACAGACACACCACAGGACACAGCTAAGCCCATCAGCCAAGCTGGTGGCACCTCTGTGAAAACATATTTAAGGGGTAAAAATACTGTGTAGCGGAGTGTGTGAGAGAGGAGTGAGGAAAAAAGAAGTGTAAGAAACAATCCTGCAGGTACAAAAGTCAGAGAAGAAGGAGGGGGACAAGGTACTCCAGGTGCCAGAGCTTTGACTCCCCTGCAGGCCATGGAGAAGACCATGGTGGAGCAGGTTGTCCCGCTGCAGCCAATGGAAGACCATGCCAGACCAGATATTCACCCTGTAGCCCATGGAGGACCCCACACCAGAACAGGTGGTTATGCCCTGAAGGAAACTGCAGCTCGTGGAGAGTCAATGCTGGAACAGGCTCCTGTCCAGGGCTGCCACCTCTGTGGGGCCCACGCCATAGCAGTCTATTCCTGAAGGACTGTACCCATTGGAGAGGACCCACATTGCAACTGTTCTTGAAGAACTGCAGCCTGTAGAGAGGACCCGTGGTGGAGCAGCTTTATCCTGAAGTACTGAAGCCTGTGGAGAGGACCTATGCAGGAGCAGAGGAAAAGAGTGAGGAGGAAGGAACATCGGAAAGCAATTGTTATGGACTGGCCATAATTCCCCATTCCCCATACCACCCTGTGCTGCTCAGGGGCAAGGACATAGAGGAGTTGGGAATGAAGGAGTGAGGTTGAGTCTGGGAAGTGGGAAGGAGGGTGGGAGGAAGACAGTTTTTTGGGGTTTTTTTTGGGGGGGCTGTTTGTTTCGGGTTTTCCTCACTATCTAAATCTATTTTACTTGACAACAAATTAAATTAATTTTCCCAAAGTCAGGTATGTTTTGCCTGTGATGGTAATTGTTAAGTAATCTACCTGTCTTTATCTAGAACCACAAGTTTTTCCATCTTATTTTCTCCCTCGATTCCCTTGAGGTAGGAGAGTAAGAGAGCAGCTGGATAGGTACCTGGCAGACAGCCAAGGCCAACCCACCATAGTGGTTAAGGTTTGATTATGGACCTTACCAAAGATAAGAGGAAAAAATCAGTTTATTTGGGACCAGATATCCTATTATTTAATTTACCCAGCCAGACAACATATTTTGCTGCAGCACTGTTTTGATATTTTCTTAAACTAATTCAATTTCGCTTTCATTTGGCAATATTACTGTGCTGAAATAAAAGAATCCTGAGACAAAAGATCAAAAGGAAGATGGAAAAATCCAGTTCAATAATCCAATTCTGGCTAGTGGAATTTTACTGCAGAACTTATTTTGTGTTGTATGTTAAAGTGATTTTGAGGCGAGGTTTTTGAGTTTCTGATTTTGGGCACACAATAGGAAACTCTTTTCAACCCTTATATTGGACTTTTTCCCATTCAGAATTTAATAAATCATGTTAAAAGTTTTAAATTAGATTTTTTAGAATATTATAACAGCTGTTTTTGACATATTTCTTATGTTTACCACTACTGTTCCTACGTTACAATAACATTTTTTTGTTTTTCTGTAGCATATATGTCCGTTGTGAGGTGACTTTCTATAACATATCCATACAAATAAACTTTTTCCTATGAACTATGATTCAGACACCAATTTGGGGAGGAAGACATGGAGCAATCACATTCAATAGCTCCTATTAATTTGGACCCAATGCAAGCTCGTGGTTCAACAGTATTCTTCATCAAATGGGCACCCAAATGCTCTACAAAGCAGGGTAGTGTCATTCAACTTTGCTTTACTGATATTGAGATTGATTGGGTCTATTTATGAAGATATTAGAAAGCACTGGTTGTGCACACAGGCACATCCATTTACATGCGTAGCTCAGTTTTACTTACATACTCACTTCCCTTGGCGAGTAAGGTTATCTTTTTTCAGTTCAGAATTAGTGATGCTCTTTCTTTCCATTTTATTCTAATTTTTAAGACATTTTATCTTTAGTAAATGGCCTGTTTTGGCCGTAAATATGTGTGGTTAGGCCTATCGTGCATGTTATATAGCTATGTAAGTGTTAATACTTGGGAACATAATACATAATCAGTGTAAATCTCTTTTTTTTTCTTTTAATTTTTCTTTCTATTCATTTATTTACAGTTTCTATACAACTTCTCATCATAAAATGGGATGCAATGAATGGAGCAGAAGAATATATTAAAAACCGTAATATATTCAGTGAACGTATTTTGAAATATGATGCCTATTATTTCTGTGACCCTCTCGTATTCCTTCTGGTTATTTCTCGTGTGTTTTCTTACCTCAAGCTATGTCTTTCCTTAGATCACTCATCTTTAAAAGAAGATTATTGTCCAAATCATAGGTATGCCATGAGACTGAACTAGATAATGAAGCACTTGAGAGTTAATTATATGTTCCACATAGGTGAAAAATATTAGGGTTACGGAGGTGATAAATAACAGACTTGACCTTCAACATCTCATAAGCCAAAACTTTGAATATCCTGATGTCCTGGTTTCAGGTAAAACAGAACCAATTTTCTTTTCAGGAATTTTACTTTTAGTTGAGTCTTTTCTAACTCCCTGAAATTAATGGCGTATTTTTCAGAGAGTAACTGCTTCTAGCAAATAAGGTCTGATGTTTATAGTGAATACCAAGGAATGGTATGCAGAGGGGCTCCTGCTTATACTTATTGCTAGAACAACCAAGGTCAGCTAAGTTTGTTATGCACTAACTTGGAGGGTCAAAACCAGAAAAGCATAGAGGCTCAAACCTGTGGGGAGGAGAGGACAGGACAGATGACCCAAAACTGACCAACAGGGTATTCCATCCCATCTGCACCATGCTCAGTATAAAGCTGAGGGATCAAAGGGATCAACCTCTTTTTTCAATGGCTGGCATCCGAAGAGGACTCTGTCTGTGTGCCTTTGATCCTGATTGGTGCATTCCTGAATCTAGATCCATAATTCAGTTCCTGTCCATTGCAGTCTAAGGCTTTCCCAGTGCCTGACAGTGACATGATCGTCATCCTGGGAGCTTGATATGGTTTTATATATATTGCATATATTTCATTATTTTATTATTATTGTTATCTTTTCTTTTTATTATTTTATTAGTAATATTTAATTAAAGTTCTTTAGTTTCTTTTCAACTCATAAGTCTCTCTCTCTTTCTCATTCTTCTCTCACTTGGGAGAGAAGTTAGAGAGCATTTGTCATTCATTTTAGTGGCCAGCCCAAACCACGACACATGAAAAAAAAATGGAGCGCTCATGAATTCACATCAATTGTCAATATTGAATTCCTTAGATGACCTAAACTTTAAGTGTATTGGTAATTTTGTTGTATCTCCAAATTCCAATTTCTGCTTCACATATCAGGCTTTGAAGTCTGTTATTAACTCCTTCTGCTTATGCTTAATTAAAGCAGGACAATATTTACCGTGGTATTATTCTCAGTAAATATCCATTTCTCTGTAAGTACTCTCCTGGTAGTGCTAAACCCTCAGAATATATGAATTTGAAGAACATGAATAATCAAACAGCTGGCGCTTGTTGAAATGAAAGGTCTGCAACAAGCTATGTTGTAATGTCACATTGTTCTGCTGCTCTTGTGCTGTGAAGTTACCCACTGTTATATGCACGTCTCCAGCTCTTTGAAGGGAATGAGAACAAAACAACTGACCTTTTTGTTTGAAACAGAAGTCAAAAAGTTACTCATTTACATTCTACAGATTCATTTTAAACCTGGGGATTTTGAGATTCATTTACAATTAATTGCTGTTAAATGTTATTATTGTACAGAAGAAAAAAAAATCTTAAGTCCACAGTGCTGCTCTTACCTGCTCTCATTGCATAAACCAATAAAAATGCAAAAATGCTAAGACTGGCATGAACAGAAACAATCTAAATTAGCAGTTCTGAAAGCTGCTTTCTAGATCTATTGATGAGAAAAATGAATATTTAAAGTGACTGGTACATTTACAAAATTTCATCCACATTATACCATTTTTTCTGCTTTTGAATAAATGCAAGTTCCAACCAGTCTTGACACTGAATGAAAAAAAGAAAAAGGAACTATCAAGTGTTTGAGTGGCCTTTGAGACGGAGATTTGACTCTAAACCACTTATATATTTTTGCCTATAAGCCTCTTTTATCTTTGAAAAAAAATACCTAGCTCAGTGCTAGAGATCTCAGCTGACGGCTCTACAGGGGGCATGGGTTTATTGAATCATGCTGCAGTACACATATTCAGTACATACACATTGCAGTACATATATATTCCCACACAAAAGAATATCTAATAAGAAGCATTTAAAAGCATGTTACAGGAATAATTTTGCTGCTAAGTAGATGTGGCAGACAAGAGGTCAAATCCAGGAATTAGAATTAAGAGTAAATCTGAGGGAAATACATCCAAAATGCAGTGAAAGTAAGCCTAAAATTTGATAAAAATAAGCAAACCAACAAAACAAACAAAAACTTAATGGATCGCATTTAAAGGTTAAGAAGGTGAAATCAGTGTCACCATAAGATCACATATTTTATACATCTTATAGCTAAATTGTTATTAAAGTCAGAACTAACTGGGCAACTATTTTAAATTCTGAGATTTTTAAAGTTGTTGTTTCTACTTCAGCCTGAATTTACTTTTATTCTCCTCATAATATTTTCAATGGCAATAAAACAAAAAGTTTTGACAAAACTAAACCAGGTTTTTATTGCATAATTATTCAAATATTTTAAAAGATATTTAAAATATTTAAAGAAAATAATTTAAAAATTCCAGAACTTTTCTAATTTTTGTAAAAACATTAAATTCTCTCAAATTAGCCTTTGCTCTCAAAAAGGTTTGGCTCCAATTATTATTTTTTTTTAATTAAGATTTTGACTATCTATGGTTAACATAACTCTTTTGTGATATTCTGGACAAAAGCTCCCTTTACTGAAAGCAGAATACCCCTTCTATGTAAAAATATTTTTATATAAACTATAGAAATTTGAAACCCTCAGTCATTTCCTTTGAAGTCCCATGTTTTTTCTCTTCTGATTTTTGCCTAGCAAGCTGTCCAAATATACAGAAAATAACACATTGTGAAAGGACATTTAGAACCCTGAAGTTGGTTACCTTTATGTGCAGTATCCCCAGAGCTGCACCTTGTCTTCAGACCATCATAGTTTTATTCATCAACAGACAAGCTGAATTCTTAAGGACAATTTGTAGGTTATTGCTAACAGCTATCATTGAGACATAAACCTACCTGAAATAAACATATTACATTTTTAAGCCTAGGAAGCACTAGCTTGTTTTAGATTACAAAAAAAGAGTATTTTCTGCCTTTAAGTGTATTCATTTTAAGGTTGCTTCTTGTCTTTTAAATGTTTGGGTTTTTTCTTTTTCCTAATAAAGTTATTGTACATTTCCAGCCTCAAATATTGGCAGTTAGTCAAATGGCTATTTTGTGTCATGGTGCCTCATTCATTGGCCTTAAATCCATAAAGAAACTATAAATGGAACAGCTTTTAAAACACTTCACTTACTCAGAGGTGAATTTTCAGCATCCCTCTGAGAAGGAACAGCAAATTTGATTCATTAACTTAATTATGTACTTATGTAAAGCATTTTCCAAAGTGATTTCTAAAATCTACACAAGGTCATAACAAGGCTTTTCATTTAGTCATTGTTTTTGAGTTTAAAGGTCCCAAAGCTTTAAAAAAAATTTTCTCTGTGTCATGTAAACACTCATACATTCTCACACACTTTGTTCACCTTTTCCATTTCCGTAATAACCCCAAGCATGCTTTTCACCCATGCAGTATATATAAAACAATTCCATCATCTAGTGCATATTTTATTTTAGGAATACTTGTTTATGTCTTCATCACAACTGCTAAAGCCAGTTCTCACTATATCTCTTGAAAATTTACTCTTGTGTGGTGGTCAGTCTGCTTCAGTTCCCACATCAAGAACAAACTAGATTTCAACAACACAGTGACAAAAAGTTCAGCAGCTTCACCTGACACATGTATTTGCAAGCTTACTTCCTTTGAATACTTTACCAGTATAGTAAGTGCACATTCAATGACTATTAGGAAGAATTTAGTGATATATATGGTCTATTTTTGCTATGTTGCATTTTAACAGGAATTTTGCACATTTAATAATCCCATCATACCTTAACAGGATGTGATGCAGCTCAATCTATAATTAAAGTTGAAAAGTAGGTGTAAAATGAGGACTTAAATTAAGGGAAGTAAAACTTTTCAGCTTCAGTAGTCTCAGAAGTCCAGCAAAGGGAGGAATAGTTGCAGTATCTGACAAGATACTGGTTATTGCTACATTAGGCTATTTTTGGGTGGCTTGGCCAGAAACTGTTACTTTATCCTGTTAATGAGGTAACCTGTACTGTATTGTGACACAAAAGAAAAAACCTCTTGCTTTTACTTTTGTCTTCATAATTTATGTCTCGCAGAATAT